>JAYMTG010000183.1:0-15693 GCA_036897565.1 Pelargonium exstipulatum | reverse complement strand
TGTGCCCGCCGTGACACGATAGCGAGACCCTCGATTCAAGGGCATCAGAAAAAAAACTGTGTGAAAAAGGCTGCCCTTCGCAGTTCAGGTAATCCTTTCGTATACCAACACTCGTGCTCAACATGGAAAATACACGAACGACCAGACCCATTGAGAAATCTCGTCCACGTGGTATTTTTCGATTATAAGTACCGTATACATAATATGCTAAAAATCAACAAAAACAAATTTCCACTTGCATGAGATATTTTATTCCCACGCGCGTAAATCCTATCATCCAGAAAACAGAACGGGCAGCGAGTTAGCCACACGGAGCGTGCGATCACGAGCGCGTGGATCTTCCTACCTATCTTACATTTTCCCCTAATTTTTACGCAATTTTTTTTTTATCGTCCATGAAAGAACGTCATTTCTGAAACACGGAGGAGAAGCCATTTGCCAATCTTTGTCTCTCACGCGCAAGCACTTCCGCTCTCTCTCTCTCTCTCTCTCTCTGAAATTCTCTCTCATCGCTCGATCGGAATATCGAACCCGGAGATCGAAACCCTCAGATTTTCTCTCTCGCCGCGATTCCTTTTTTGCGATCCATGTAGTTCGAATTTTCTTGAAAGAAAACCCTAGTTTCCGGAGCTGGTAGATTATCGCAAAACACTAGAATTTGCCTCGTTTCCGTGCTTGTTTATTTGTTAGATGGTTTTTACGGGTTTTGGATGATAATTTACTGATTGATTTTCCATCGTGCACGATACGATGCAATGGTCCAGTTCGGATTTGCAAAGAAAGGTGGTTTGTCGTTTACATCTGTGTTTTTGAGCTAGAATCTGGCGCGGAGGTTGCATTGGGATTAGTTGGAGTGATATGGGCAATTTGTAAGAGAAAGTTGGGTACTATTGGTGCTTTGCTCGTGATGGAGATTGAGCTGGATCGGAGAATGGTGTAGATTTTGTAATGAGCTTTTTGAGCTTCTGGTTTAGCTTTCAATTTGAATTGTATTAGCTGAGGTGTTTGTATTTCATTGTGTTTGGACACTCCTTAATGGGCAGTGGATGAATTATGGTCGGACATTTTCCTGCAACAAATTATTCAATCATACCCGGGTAGATTAGACAGATTATTCCACAAATATTGTTTTTCCGAATCGGACTGTGGTAGGATTTCTGGGTGTTTCACAATGGATGTGGGTTAAGGCTGCCGAGTTTGGATGCGATTGTTTGTTGGGAGTTTTTCTGGATTAGTTCACATCTAGCTGGATTCCATTTACTCATTGATAGATTTAGACAAGTATTAGTGGCTGAGAAGCAGGATTCATCAGTTTTCATTTGAATATAGTTACTGCTACTAGTTGCAGAATGAGCTTAGAAAATGATGCTCAGCTTTCACTAGATTTATCTACTGAATCAAATCACGAATCACAAAAGTAACTATCTGTTCCTCATACTTTCATATCTCATTTGTCAAGTTGAAAGTTGTTTGGGAAATAACTGGTTTTTTTTCTAAACATACAGGAAGTTCAAAATTACCTATGCTAGAGACTTCCTTCTATCATTAAGTGGATTTGATGTATGCAAAAAATTACCAGGGGGTTTCGACCAATCAGTCTTAAGGTAAGATAGATGCATGCTTATGGTTATATTTATTTTTGTTAACTTCATTATCTGCTTAATTACTATGTAATAGTGGGTCTTGTTGTTTGTATAGACTATATTTCGCATTTTCCTGGTTACTATTACAGTTTTACTGCTTTCATCAGGCACCAAACTATGGGTTGCTGTTCATTTGAGGCTTATTTATTTGATTGTACCACAACAGTGAATTTGAAGATGCTTCCCAAGATAGACCAAGACTTGGCGGGTTGTCATTCAGGCGTAATGAATATGGATCATCCCCACCTACCAGAGGGGATACAGGTAGCTTTTCTCGAGGAATCCATGGAAGGTGGGACAGTCGTTCTTCTGGGAGGAGTGATAAAGACAATGACTCACAATCCGAACTAGATTCAGGTTAGGTTTAATATATGTTCTATAGTATTATGAATGTTTAGATCCTACATTTCTCTCCACTCATGGATTGCATATTGTTCTACTAAAATGTACAATATGTACTTCTGTGTGTGTGAATTTTGACTGTTTAGATTTTGATGCTAGTAGGAATTTATATTTCTTTCTGGTAGTGTGATACTGAAAAATCGTATCTAACAAGAATTGTTGTGCATGAATTTTCTGCTATACATCAGAGCTTATAGAGCTGCTAAATTTTATGTCAAAACATGCTTTCAACTGTTACTTCTTGATGTTGGAATATTTGATCTATATTCTCATACGATACCATTTAAATAATTCCCCAAACAGGCTGAATTTATAATGTGGCCCGTCCGGTTATATTTTTTTGAATCAGCACCTCAAACACTGTAAAATAAAGTATTAACAATAACAACATCTACCAAGTCAACGATTATCTAATGTGTAATAATTTGTTTAAACTTTATCTTTAAGTATCCAATTAGTATTATCTGTACTCTACCTATCAATAAAGGCCTTGTCAGGGAGGTAATATGTTTCATGGACTGTTATAATGCTGAGCATGTTGAAATTAAGAAAGTATTGATTGACTGCAACCAGTTAGAGGTTTTTGAAGTATAAAGTTATGTTTCTTTTGCGAAACTTGACGCAGCTTATAACTCACTGTTCAAGTGGGTAAAATAAGTCACACATTAGATTGTATAAAACGAATGAGCTACATATAAGGGGGCAAGTGAAACACTGCTAACAAGGTTGACCTTTTATTAATGAAAGCCTAAACCATAATGTATAGCCCATTATCAAATTTAACACTTACCTATAGACACCTCAGCAGCAGAAATACTGTGTATTTGAAGAATGCATGTGTTTCAATTTTTGTTTCTTTTGATAAACAAACACAATTTTGGAAAGTACATGAGTAATTTATTCTTTTGGCATGACTGCATGTTTGATGTAGCTTTGCTGTATAGCCAGTAAAAATTCATTTATATTTAGGCTGGATCTTGTAGGTAGGGATAGTTTATGTGGCAAAAGACAATGTCTTGAAGAACTTGTCAGTTGATATAAGTTGTAAATCAGATATTGTATGATAACCCTAATGGAAGACGTAATGGCATTGCACAGTTCATTTGCTAAATATTATCTGATTTAAATTAAGAAGATTGTGGGAACCTTGTAAGTACAATGGATTTTTGGAGTTTGTATGGTGAAATACTCACATAAAATAGCAAGATAAATCCTGTGTTCATGTACAATGTCATTCTAAAGCAACTACGATGAGTACTTCCCATCAGGAATGGGAGGTTTTGCGCAAGTTCTTTTTGCAGTTTAATTATTACTGATTCATGAATTGATATGCATTTCCTGAGAAACTCTTACGAATAATTTTCAGATTCTGGAAAACGTTATGGCAACCAGCCTCGGCGGTCATGGCAAGTTCCTGAGCATGATTGACTCCTTGGTAGTGGTTCTTTTCCTAGACCGTCTGGATATGCAGCAGGGACATCGGTCCCCAAGCCTCGACCTAATGATCAGCAGATACAAAATAAAAGCAATGAACCATATCAACCCCCCCGCCCTTTTAAGGTTAAGTCTGTTCTTGAATTTCTTGGTGATACTTATTTCAGGGTGAATATGACAATCACAAGACATCAAGGTAATGTTTGGATTATTTTCAAGGGAATGGGAATGAGAATCACCTATTCTTTGTGTAAATTTAGAACAATGCATTTCTTGTCCTCATCCCTATTTTTTGGTTCCCATTTCCTTCAAGATAATCCAAATGTTATCGCAGTTTTTATTTGGTGTTTGAATTATTATAATATTATGGAAGACTACAGCCTCGTTTGGATTGCGGAATTTAAAATAGAATGGATTTTGAAAATTACTACCATCTAGATTTCAAGAATGTAGTTTGGAAAGTTAAAATATTATGTTTGTTTACTTAGGAATCTAAAATATTGCGTTTGGAATACTGAAAGTAATGAATTGAAATACTAACAAAATGTGACAAATGACATTTATACCGCTTCCAAATATTATTTTTGGTAAGAATGTAAGAAGAGTTTTTTTTATTTTTATTTTATTTTAATTAATTTAAATGTGTCAATTGACATTATAATAATTAATAGTTATAAAAATGTAAATGTGTATAATACATAGTCAATTAAATAATTTTATTGCATAAGAAATGACAATTTAGGAATATAAAAAATAAAATAGAAACCCAAGAATCGGGATGAAAAGAAAGTTAGAAATACCATCTATGAGATGTTATTCTCTTTACGGCGAACGTGATGGATTTTAGATTTCAGGAATCATAATTTTCCCATCTCCCTTGACCTATTTTACCTGATTACATAAGAAAATGAACTATATCATTGACTTTGTCACATTCCCTTCCAATATATAGCTACCAAATGGAGTTAAATCCTCTTGGAAACCATTTCCTGTAAACCCACTCACGTGTCACAATGTACAATTGTGATTTTCAGGCAGTACCTCACCCACGGAGGGACACTGACTCATTAAATGATGAAACATTTGGTTCTTCTGAGAATGCTAATGAGGACAGAGCAGAAGAGGAAAGAAAGAGGAGAGGTAGAGTTTCTTCTGTAATGTATGGTGAAGTTCTTCTATCCCAAGTTTGACATTTGATGCTTTTTTCTCAGCTTCCTTTGAGTTGATGCGAAAAGAACAACAGAAAGCATTTCAGGAGAAGCAGAAATTAAACCTGGACAAGCCCAAAGACGACTTTGATACCTTGGCGGAAGATTCCAGAGACGAGAAGATGCTTTTGGATAGAAACAATATATCTACTGAGCCTATGATACCGTCTGCTGCAAATAATGATTCTGGAAAACCATCTGTTTCATCACAAACTCCTGCATCCAGACCACGTGTACCCCCAGGTTTTGCAAAGAATTTTGGAGGAAAATCTTTAATCCATCCCCGCCCCGAAGAGGTAATCATTGCATCCCTTAGAAAGTTGGCTAGTGTTAAGGCTTCTTTTTGTTTGAGCAATGTTTCTCTAATTCGAAACATGAATACACTTTTTCTCTTGGTGATCATGTAGGGTTTTCAATTTGTTTCTGTCATTTGTGATTCCTGGTCCACCCTTAATTATATTTTTGGAAACTAAAGATGCAGTTCACATTCTCTTTCCTAGCTCCAATTTTGAGCATCATATTCCTAGTGGTGGACATGTCTCTATGAATTGCTTACAGTTGATTATTTATTGTGTTGTTATATTCTTGATAACAAGAGTTAATCAACATTTATATAGATTTCAAAGTTCTCTTGGACCTCTGTTATTTTTGTCTTCATAACTTCGGTTACAAGCTTCTTGAATGAAATTTTCATTGTGAGTTTATGTTATGCCCATTACCTAGCTGATGACATTAACAGACCTTAGTAGTGAAATTTGTAAAGATATAGGGTTGGGGTGTTTGGTTGGAGACATGCTTGCCTGGAAAATTTGGAAAATGTGGGATGGTTAATGAATTTGTGGGTTCAAATAATATTATTGTAGCAGTAAAGCTGGTTTCTCGAATTGAAGTATTAAACCTATGTTTCTTCGCAGTATTTGCTTAAATTCTGCTAGTCATTGTCTGCTTGTTAGTCTACTTTAAAGTTTACATTGTATGTTTGAGTAGATGTGGATTCTACATTAAGTTAGCTAATCTTTCACATGTTTTAGCTTCTTTAATTGTTGTATACATTCCTCTTTTTTTTTTTGAAGGCTCGGCATCTTGAAGTTTTGGATAGTCCGTTGCTTGCTAAAGGTAATTGTGTGGTAGGTGGAATTTCTGACAATCTGGAGGAGAAACAATCAGTGGAACAAATGGGTTTGAGCAAGCAACAAATGGAAAGTACAGCTATCCATGTTGCAATGAATAACAAAAAGGAAAAGACTCTGAATGTATCAACAAATTCAGATGACTCTGATAAGGCAGTTGGCATGAGCAGTCAGTTACACAAGACTTTTAATATTTCAGAAGCTTTTGAGGTTCCAGAAAGAAGAAAAGTTATGGAACTTGATCCTGAACAAGTTACTGGGAATAAAGTACTAGCAAAATCTAACCCGGAGCATTCAGGTTCGATACTCGAAAAGCTCTTTGGCAATGCGCTGCCATTACATGACGGTGGCCCCTCTAATGAGGTAATCATGTTTCTAATGACATTGTGTCCCGCCATTCTTTTGGTGTCGTCTCTCCACTTTTTTACCTGTTCAATCTTGCTGATACTGAACTGAATTTTATACTTAAATCCTACATACCCATGATTTTTATATCAGTCGTGAACCAATTACAAAATATTTGATCTTCAAATTATTTAAATTTTGGCAAAGGCTCTCAGAAACTATGACTAGTAGTACACGTACTGATTTATTTATTATTTTTTTTATTATAAGCACTTACTGAAAAGTTGAGTGCTGGTCCGTTAATGACACGACTATTGAGCTTGCTCATTGTGGCATATAGTGAACTGAAAATCAATACAATTTGTTGGATAATCCAGTCTGCAACTTATCTTAAAATGTTTTTGACATAATTTGCCAGTTTTCCTGGCAGATGATTGGGCCAATCGTGCTGTAGTTTGTATATTATAAAATTGTGCTTGGATTAGTTCATATGCTTTTGTTTTTTTGTCATCCATAAAAGTTTCTATTTTTAGTATGAAGTATCTAAACATCTTTTGTTATCTTTTGCTGTTTCCCTAGCCCACTGGTAGTTTAGTGGATGAGGTGGCGATCTCTCCTACTGTCCACTCTTCCAAGTTTGCACAATGGTTTATTGAAGAAGGTATATTTATGTTAAAATTTAGAGTTAAATCTTCCTGATCCATATTAGCTCGGCTTGCTTTGTTCTAAAGGTGGTAGGCAAGTATACCTTTAACACCAACACTTTTCTTCTCTCTGCAGAAAATAAACCAGTTGAGAATCTCTTATCAGGCAGGCCAAATGACTTGTTGTCATTGATTGTTGGCGGTGAAAAAGTTGGATCTCTGGTTTCTGACGTGACAGCTATTGATCACATCCCTCTGAATTTTCCACTTCAGAGCTCCGGACTTGCTGATGGTCTTCTGACATCCAATTTGACACCGGCCCTAATTGGGAATGCAGAGCAGTTGCACAACAAAACCAAACCAGATATGGTACCAGCAGTCCTTACTTGTGAAGACCTTGAACAATCAATTCTATCAGAAATTTGTGAAAATGCTGCAACTTTGCCGCAGCCTGTCCAAGGCTGGGGTGTTCCTAATGTGAAGACTGAGCAGCAGCCAAAAGTCACTGATAATTCTGCATCCCAGCACCTCCTTTCATTGCTACAGAAGGGAACAGGCCTGCAAGGTACGACGTCATCTGCCAAGCTTGACACGGGATCTTCTGGTGAACTACATAATGGTGAAGTTGCAAGTATTGATTTAAGAGGTGCAAATACTGAAAAAGCTCCCAGTTCGGGGAACAGTCTAACCCTTGAAACACTTTTCGGGTCTGCTTTTATGAAGGAACTACAATCAGTTGGAGCACCAGTTTCCGCTCAAAGGGTATCAGTTGGATCTACAAGAACTGATGTTTCTGAGCCTCATGGATTATCCTTTTCCATAAGAGAGGACAGTATCCATCCTTCTGCAGTTGAAGTTGGACCTAACAGGATTGGTAGTGAAGGCAGTGTCTTGACAGCAAATCAAAGATGGAATTCCAAATCAGATACAATTGGAGAGCATTGGTTAGGCTTTGATGATCCTCGAACTAAAATGGATCCTATACAGATTCAAACTGACTTGGGGCCCAAGCTTGGTCAATTTGATGGGCTTGTGGAAGTTGGGCTTTCTGAAGAGGATAGTTTGATTATCAATGAATCTGTGAACCTCCAAAACTTCATGACTGCAGGAAATTCTGCGAAAGCCAAATTGTTAACCTCTTCAAATGCACCAGCTGACCTTACTGAAAAACTGGCTGCTTTGAACTCTGCATTTAAGGATGAAAGATCTATTGCAGGGAGTCAGGAAGGATCACGATTTCCCCGCGGTCTGTATGATGTGAAAGAGCCTGATATTCCGTATCAAAATATTCATGGCCAAACCTCTGCCCAGCATCATCCTCCACAGTTGAATCATGTGGGACCATTGTTTCATCATCCATTAGGGTCACACCCTGCTAATGTTAATTCTCCAATGAAGTTTCTGCCTCCAGATGGTGTTATACGTCATGACACGCCAAATCATCAGTTTCCTCCAAACATGATCCCACCTCCTTTCCATCACCCAAGTACTGGCTTGTCTGGTTTCGATCCTCCTGCCCATCATCATCCTATCTTACAACAAATGCATATGGCAGGGAATTTGCCACCACCCCACCTGATACGAGGATTTCCCAGAGGGACTGTGGCACCACATCCCAACAATCAGACTGGTTTCATACCAGAGCCAGGTCAAATGCAAGGTTTTCCTCTTGGTCACCGGCAGCTCAACTTTGGTGGCGCTGGAATATCACCACCAGGTAAAATTCTCTTGGGATATCAACTTTTGTTTCGTGCTATTACCTTTAGGTAGCGTTTGGATTATTTTGAAAAGAATAAAAATGAGAAAGGGGTTTCCCTTCTTGGCGTCTATTTACACAGTATGTGTCTCATTCCTTTAATATTGCTAGAATGGGAATCTCATTCCTTTTTTCTTTGGGGGCGATGGAAATGGCTTAATGAGATAGAATGGAAATTGGGTGGGAGTGAAAATAGGAACCAAAGTTGACTCTCGCTCTTCAGTTTCCATGCCCTCAAAATTATCCAAACACAGTTCATGTATATTTTTTAGGAACTTGTCTATACCTTAGTCTTGTATTTATTAGAGTTTAGTTCTGTTCAATAAGAACAGTGGGGCTGGGAGCCGGGGCCTACAGCTTTCCATGGTTATTTAATTTGTGTGATTAAGTAATCCCTATTATGCACATGCTTGTATATATATGCTAGCCAAAGTTAAAGGTATATACATTGGAATAGCCTAAAGTTAGAGTTTGGGTTCTTGTGTACTTCCAAAAATTCTTGACTGATTGACGTTTAGAGAAGGTTCCTACAGAAAAGAAAAGAGGAGAGAAAAGGAATGTTTTCAATATAATGAGGTTTTCACTTGGTTGATGTTAGCTATGCTATTATGTTTAGTTGAATTCTCAAGTATTTCAAGGAGATTTCTGTTAAGTTGCGTTGTAGCTTGAAAATCCTTTATAGAGGGATTTGCATAAATATAAATAAACCTACACATCACCTGGCTTATATTGTTGGTAATACGTAACCAAAGCTAATATTCTGTATTGATGTTTCAGTGCCAGATGGTGGTGGGAGCAATCATCCTGATGCATTCCAAAGGCTTATTGAGATGGAATTGAGATCAAACTCAAAGCAAATTCATCCATATGGTCATGAACTCGACATGGGTTTCGGGTACAGATAATGAAATTGTCATTGAGTATTGCAATATCTTGGTCGTTTCTAGTCACGGGGTCAGCAATTTCGCGAATGGATCGTCGGTACAATGTGCTTCTTGGAGTTTAAAGTTCAGTGTAATTAATGCATTTTAGTTTTCACGAAGTTGGATTTGTTTTGCTGTTTCTAAATATTTCAGAACCAAAAAATGAAAGAGAAATGCAGCAGCCATATCTAATTTCAAATCACCAAAAATAACGAGTCTCTTCATGTTACATTAGTCCAATTCATGCATCCAAATATGATCTTTATTAATTGAAGAGAGGACTTAGATATGCTCAACTTCCATGTAGCATACTTAGACCTACATCTTAGAAAGTTCGCATTATTTGCTATACCACGACCCAACCAAAAGAAACTCGAACGGTTGTCCATTTGTCGGGTAGGTAGTTGCCACAATGCGTATAATGCTCACGTTATCTACGCAAAACATTCAAAACAAAACACTAGCAAATCAACTCAGAAAGTCATTACACAGCAGCCTGGGAAAACAAACCTCACTCACTATGATACATCTCTGCATGATATACAGTGCCCAACCATGTGCTATTAATTCATGGCGCGCCTAACGTGTTACAACCATATATATATAGCATTTACATTCACATATTTACATACATAACTATAAGACTACTAATCTCTCATCAGACTCAACATTGGACATAAGATGGATCAATAACATCTATGGCCCTTCCACTTTTTTCCTCTCTAAACAGAGGGGATTTCATTTGGTATTTTGCCAGCATCCACACTATTGAAAGGGCTACCAATATTTCCTGTTCCCGACTCGGCATCATATGATGAAATCAACCTTCTCTGTACCACACCATAAAACATGCAAGAGCCACCGGATAACAATAAAATTAAAGTCCATTCGAATGTGTTATTTGATATCATACATAATCATCTGCTATCACCAAAAACAAATGCATAGATAGAAGAGCACTTACATGATCCTCAAACTGAGGGCTTGTCAAATTAATCGCAAGGTTTCTCATCAATAATAATACCTGGCAATGATCCAATTACAGTTTTATTAGTAATCAACAGCTCCTAAAGAAACTGAACCAATACATGACAAACCCATATCTCACTCATGAATGTGACCTAAACTATACCCACAAGATCAAGGAGATGATAATATGAGGACTAAACTCATTAAACTTTTCTTGGCAGGAGACTTCGGGCAGCAGTTAATAGAAAGAACCAACACACACTAAGACCAGATTGACAATTGTTACTAAGTACTGTCTCTGTACTATGTTATGACCTCTTTGGGTACAGCAAAATGCATACAAAGATCAGTCAATGTAATGCCAAAACACCCTGCAGTTAATATAAAATGCTTTTTCTCCACTTTTTTGTTTACAATAAAGAATGTTATGGGGAGAATAAGAAAGATAGTGCTTTCAGCAAAAGAAAGTTTATAGTTCTATATATAAACATGAATTGAGGAAGAAGCATGATAAAATAATAAATAACACAGAACAAAAAGTATATATAGTGATATACCGTTTCCATGTTTATTGGGTCCATCTCCTTCAATCTTTGCAAATGACCGCTTTCATTGGGGTCAAAAACACTCCCAATAAAGGTATACACTTGACCAAAATCTGGCATAACTGCAGAGAGAGAGAGAGAGAGAGAGAGAGAGAGAGAGAGAGAGAGAGCACATCACTACCAACGTAACATTTTTGTTTTGAAAAGAAACAAATGAACTATCAAGCACCGATAGTGAACAATATAATCAAACTTATCTAAAACTTCACTACAGAGTATTTTGTGTTTTACAACCAAAATTTCAATCCCTGAATGGAACAACAATGTTGCAGTCAAGGACTATGGGTTTATATTATCTTTTGATGTATCACATTTACGCTATGAAGAGGATCAAACATCCACACTTAATATAACAAGTATATGCAGAAAATAAACTCAAGTTGTACTAGAAAAAGGATGTTAAAAGAACTCATAACAAGAAACAATAGTATTTACTTAGCCTATTTTTCATGTTAACTTATAAGTGGGATAGTGAGCGAAAGGATGAGATAAGACCAAGCCATATATTAATGGAGTACAAACCCCTAAGCCTACACAAAAGCTAAGATCTTATCCCATCCCACCATGCTCAATAGTGGAATAACCTTCATGATCAGGCATCTGGACTTTGGCCGTGTATGATATATGTGATTTCAGAAAGGGATTGCCATTGTACCAATGAAAATGAGTCCAAGTCCAACTGACACTATTAGAAAAGCTGGATATGATGAAGAAAATATTTGGTATCCAAGCCCAAATAACTTGCAAAGTGCAAAGGTAACTGATGAGATGAAATTTTTTCAAGCAAATCAACACTTGATGATCTACACTGGAGTTTATTTAAGCAAATGATTCTGACCTCTAATTTGCTCATCGCAATCCTTTCGATCAACAGTTCTGCCTGTTGGCCGTGTAGATGGAGTGCTCTCATTACTACTACTGTAGCAACTATTCTGTATAATGGTTGGTCCAGCTAAGCCAGCATCATCTTCAAATACACAAGATGAACATGATTAAATGTCATAATAGCCTGATCACTAATGTTTTGGAAAGATGAAGTGAACAATTTCGAAATGGTAGCAAAAACAAAGTAGGAACAAACAAAACCTTTAGTCTGTTGTGGCATACTGACTGGTGGAATAGAGTTGAAGCTCCAAGAAGATAAAGCTGCACCAGTACATGAACTGCCAGGAACTGATGATGAATCTGGCCTGTAAATGTATCCAGGCTCAAGCAAAGCAGCCGACGACTGAAACGGTGTAGTCACATGGGTTGCAACTGGAGCTGAATGCAATATTAGCATGTTACTTGAAAATCCTCATAATTAATAAAACAATACCCAAGGGAGAAAAATCAAATGAACTGACCACTTTTAGGAGCTTTTTGTGGATATGGATGTGCTGCTTTCCTTTTGGGCCGAGGAGGAGGTACATGTTCACTAGTCCCATTCTTCTGAACCTTCAGAAAGTACTTCTGTGCATGACTACGTATCTGCCAAGAACATTTAAAAATTAATAAGTAAAAGTTCAAGATGTAGAGTCAACAAGCTGTGGAACTAATGCCTAATAAGCATGGAGACACTGCGCAACTTAAATCCCCTGAATGCTCCAATTACCCCTCATAAGTTTTGTGATATAGGAGAATTGGAATCATCTCATAATAGTCACAATATAAGTTCCTCCAGCATATTGCAAGGTTTCTTTTCATTCAACTATTCTATCAGGACATACCAGACTTTAGTTCCTAATCACATATATTAAAAAGAACCAGTCTATGAACACAATATTTTACAACACGACATAAGAATAAGACAAATTCATTTTTCATGAAGTTCCATCATTTCTCAAAAAGTTGGCATCCGATGGAACTACCAAAACCCCTCTTGGTTTGGTGGCTTTGAGAATTAAGGCAACAAATCATGAGTTTGAAGGTTGGTAAGAAAGTGAAGTGACATCAGAATATCAGATATAACACAGGCTAATGACAAGTTCGATCACAATTATGAGTTAATCATACAATCCTCATGTTTTGCAGCTAATCTGACCCAAATCAGCTGACTTTTAAGATCAGGAAAAATTGAAATAAACAGCACAATACAAACCAGAAAAGGTTTTTATCATTCATCCTTCAATTTAATAGTTCAGAAACACAACATATCTTAAGAAACTAGAGTATAGCCTATCAGGACCACCTTTTCTGCCTGCATAATGTAAATACAATTGTAAAAATTGAAATTACCTGGATAACTGTTTTTGACCCAATAAATGCTTCAATCTTCTTCCAGTCACGATCAAATCTGCAACAAATGATTCAAAAGTCATACAATTGCATTAAATTAGTATGCATGATTCATGTCATGATTTACCAGAAAACCTGCTCTTGTATACATTGAAGCAATAAAGGTCAGTTTTGAACAGGATTCTGATAATTGTTGCTACTATGCACTAAGTAGAGTACTTTTTGTACAAAATTGGAGGTCAGATTATGTACGGTACTCAGTGGACTAGGAAAGCATGGAAGTTTCAAGTGCATCCGTGCATGTAATCTTCATTACATAGAAAATGGGTCAATGAAAGTTTGCAATTGACTAAGCCCAACACAACCATTTAACTTTGCAACGTCGAGATGCCTGTACTTCTAACAGAGATACATGAATTCTTTTGGTTTTTGATGATCAAGCAGGGCAACAATACTAAGGCAGCCTCGTCAGTATAACAATATAAAACTACAGCTCTAAATGCTTGTTCCTCCAACAGAGATACATATACTTCATTCCTTCTTTTTGGTTTACGATTTTAGCAGAGCAAAATACCGAGCCCGCCTCGTCAGTAGAGGTATAAAAAATCTACAACTCTAAAGTTTAGGTCACATGGAAAAACTCAACCCAACTTCTCTGACTATAGCTTCATAGAATAAAATTATAATTTATTTATACTGTAAGAAATTAAGAATATATTGGGAAGATGATCATTTCTTGAGGATCCAAAATGCAGAGGAACTGAGAAGACGAGGAAATAAAGGGAAACTTTTGTGAGGGCACATAGTTATTTCCTCAAAAAGAGTGAAAAGAAACAGCCTCTATGATAATATCTTTGCCTTTCTACATAATTTTTCCTTGCCTTCATGTCTAGATTGTAGGGATTATAATAAAAAGATCTAAGTTCCAAGGGGTAAAACCCCACTATATTTAATCCTTTCACCCTCTCTTCTAGTGGCCATCCAAAAAGCTGTCCCATCCTAATAAGTTCCCTATATTTCTATGTATTCAAATAAATGGATTGAAGGGAAAATGTTCGGGTTGCCAAGATACATATTGAACTCCAATTTGGTTTCAATATGAAATTCGAGTTTTGCATATTGAGTATATGGGTACTATAAGACATAGGAAAAAAACATAGTTTCCTCTATTCCATTGCTTTCAGCTTTCACATTCACCTCTACCCTCTATTTACTCCATTTCAGTTCTTTCAGCCTAAAAATGGAAAAAAAACCAGCTCTTTATGCAATAAGTATGACACCAAAGAACAAATAATCTCTTCTTAAACTTAGCCTTTATCCAATGAATTGTGAAACTACTAGTGAACATTCATAAAGTACAAAAACTAGATCAAATGAGAAACATGTGGATGGATGAATCCATGATATTAAGGTCACTAGTTATAAAGATGTATTAATCACAATATTAATTAAGAACCTTCACCAAGATCAATGAGCTAGGCTAACTACAAGCCAAAGACATCATTCAGTCGCAAGACACAAAATTTGTTACTTCCACTTTCGAAAAGTTGTCATATAATCAAAACCCACAAGTCCATAACACAATTTCACATCATATGAAAACAAAAACTCTCTCGCTCATCACCAAATCCCCATTTACCCCATTTTGAGGATGACAAAAATACCAGAAAAGTAACTTAATTCACGATCCCAAATCTATAAATAAATAAAAAAAATCCCATCACCTAGCTAGGAGAAATGAAAAATAAACAAATACCCCATTTCTCCCCCATAACCCAACAAATCCAGCGAACACAAAACAGAACCGACTTACAGTTGCAGAGCTTCGAGGAACTTGTCGTGCTCCTGGTCGGACCAGCTCTCTCTGGATTTGGTAATGGTATAAGGTTTCCGGACCTTCTTCTGGGTATCGTCGATGGAGAAGGACATCGTGTTGGCGGAGGTGGACGGCGGCGCAGAAGTGGGTGGCAGAGAATTAAGGCCGGGAAGACCCATATTGACATTCATGGGATCGAAGAAGTAAAAACCCTGAGCAGGATTGGGGTTGACGGACACCATAAGCGTTGTTCCAGATGGTTTCTCTGTTTTGGGTATGGGTTTTTGTGAACTGTAAGAAACTTCAAGACGGAGAGAAAAGAGTCGGCAAGTGACTCAGCGATTCGTTTTATCGATTTTATATATAAGGAGAGAGAAAAGGAGTGGCTAGGGGACAAAACTGTACATTACATAATGAATCCTCAGCCGTACACGTGGAGCTTTTGCGTTTAACGTGATCGTGACCTGTGCTATACTATCGTGTGGCAGGTGGCCTCGCCATTTCGTGGACTCACCAAAACAACATTAATCCCATCAAAATAATATTTGAAAAATGGATAAATACTTTAGAACCCTAACTATTGAAAACTCACCGCGTAGGT
>JAYMTG010000182.1:0-15697 GCA_036897565.1 Pelargonium exstipulatum | reverse complement strand
TGTTCTAATGGTCATTTTTCAAATCTCGACCCAAAGCACTTGTTATCTCTACAACTACACTTATAACTAATACTTCGAAATGTTATTTATCAATTACTAGTTTAAGCTTAAAACTCATCATCTGAAAGAATGTTATGAATAAATTAACATTAGAATGTAATTTCAGAAAAGTGGGATAAATAATTCTGATTAATATTTGAAATGACTCTAATCTGACATTTTATCACAATAGATATCAGTCCTGAACCGGCTCATCCATAAACATGGATCTCTGTACAATATGTTTCACCCCTACAATTGGGGTCATTAAAACTGCGTGATACAACCAACAGGCCTTTAGTTATTTTTTGTACTTCATCAAATCAATTTTTATTTGGAATATGTATTAATCCTAATGGTGATAATGGGCATATTTTCCGTGTCCTACATCCTAAGCATTAGAAATATTTGATGCAGCTTTTATTCTCTAATATATGCAAGAGAATTCCTGAATGTGTAGGTAGAGTACTAATATTTCATGGTGTTTCAGGTTGTACCGATGGAAAATTTAAATGGACGCAAACTTGTTGAAGGTGGAGATATGTGCGAGAGAAGAAATGGTCAGAAAATGATTTTGCTGTTTAGAAAAAAAAAAATCATTTTTAGTGATTGAACTGCATGCAATGGATTATATATATATATATTAAAATGCTTAAATTGTATATTTTGGCAGGGAGAGGAGTTGATCTTAACCGCAACTGGAGTGTAGATTGGGGCAAAAAGGAGAAGGTTTATTGTGCTATTTTACTTGATTCCTATTTATAATTCTTATCCCTTGTACAAGATGCATCAAACTAAAAGTATCATGGAATATGGATGGTGATATTCCTTTTATGCCCTACAGAGAAACTCCCTATAGAAGATATTTGTCATGCCATGCGTCGACCTATAATAGTTTATTACTACCATTTGATGGTTTTCAAATTATATATATATATTTATGCTTTTTGTGATATGTGTTGAGATTTTTGGCGTTTTTTGCTATGCAGCTCTCTTGAGAGTTTCCAGTTTCATACTTTTGCAGCTTTTCTTGTTCCATAAAATTATATACGAGTTTCATCCCTACAGTACCTCTAATGTCTTGTTATCTTTCTGAAGTCTTTCTGCCATGCTTGCTCATGATGTATTCCTTTGGTATTTGGTCTTTACGTGATTTAGAGTGCACTTGTATATGTTGTGTGTGTGCCTGTGCATAAGGTGAACGTATGTTTGGAAAAGATAGAAAAAAGTGCTCTACTTATCATACGAGTCTTTAACCTCAATAACTGAGCTTTTCTTCTTGGTACTAAGTATGTAAGACGTCACAAATTTTCAATGAACTCTTACATTTCTGCGATTTTTTCCTCCCTAATTTGGCTGCTGCATCAATTTTAGGATTATGATCCATATGAAGAAAATCCTGGAACTGCTCCTTTCAGTGAGCCTGAATCCCAAATAATGCGGAAACTTGCCCTTTCGTTTGAGCCACACATATGGGTCAATGTGCATTCAGGAATGGAGGTGAGTTGCTATGGCTACAAGCTAAAGATGAAGGGTTTGATATCACTTATAGTTATCAGAAAGAAAATGGTTCTTGAGTCTTGTCATGCCTCTGGCTGATCAGAGTAGTGAATAACATCTTCCATATCTTTTTTGAAATTGTTTGGTGAAAAATTTCTTCAAGTTAATTATCAATTCCATGGATGGGGCAGCTAGCTCTTGTCATTTTTAAAAATATCAGTTAGCTGTAATTCATATTTGGTGAACACAGAAGTGTTCTTGCCACTCGAGTCTTGTCATACTTTTGGCTGTTCAAAGGAGTGAATAGCATCTACAAATGATTCTTGTTAATACTTCTGTATAGTTTTTAATTTACGAACTTTGTTTGATGAATCCCGTCTCTAGGTTAATTGTCAATACCATGTACATGATGTGCAGGGATGAAGGAGCTCTTTCACTAATTAAACATGAATTAGCTGTACATTTTTTTTACTTATTGCATATGCTGTTAGCTGTGCACTTGTGCCCATTCTTCCTCCTTAAATCTTTAATATTCTGCCCGTTTAAGCTCAAAGGCATCTTTATATTTTCTTTTTCGCTACATGTATTCTCTATAGCTATGTGTTTGTTTATTCAGGCTCTATTTATGCCGTATGACCATAAAAACACAACTCCTAGCGGATTGTCTTCGCACCGGATGAAGTTGCTACTTGAGGAACTGAACCATCTTCATTGCAAAAACCGTTGCATGACTGGATCTGGTGGAGGCTCTGTTGGGTTCGTAATCATATTGGTGTTGAGTTTGTATTTTTCCTTTTTAAAATCTGTAGTTATCTGGATTATCTTATAAGTAAAATAAGTAGGTTTCAAACATACTGGTGTAGATTTTAGAAGGATTATAGATCATAGGAGCATCATTAGAGAGTTTTGGTAAATGTGAAATGCATTTTATGTAGGGTTTTAGTAAATAATGTCTCACAGTACATGGGTTTCAAGCTAGGCGCTGCTAGTTTTCTTTCTGTCGACTATTGATCTTTCTTTGTATGTGGTTAAATATCAGGTATCTAGCTCACGGGACAGCAACGGATTACATGTACGACATCTTAAGAGTGCCCATGGCTTTCACCTTTGAGGTTTGTGAAATGAAATTCTTTTCCTTACAATAATTAATTTGACCCTTCAGTGTTCTTATTATATGTGTGTGCCGGACAGATCTATGGAGATGAAGAAGCCTCGACAAAAGACTGCTTCAAAATGTTCAATCCTGTTGACCTCAAAACCTACAATGTATGATTACTTGTATTTCCATTTATCCCTGCACAAATTATATTTGACTGATTGGGCTGTCATTTGTTTCCAGAGGGTTCTGAATGACTGGTCAGCAGCATTTTTCACAATGTTCATATTGGGGCCGCGGCAAGTAGCTGAAATCCATTCCAAGGCGTTTGTGGCGGCGAATTTGGACAAGTGGGTATCGATAGATGAGTATCTGGAAGGGTACTTGATAGAGAGAAGCAGTAGATACGGGAAGAAGATGGAGGTTCTTGAGCTTGGAATGCAGGAGATAAGAGCATATTTTAGGCTCTTTTTATTATCCTCTGTACTTTTATTGTTCATGTTTTGTTCCAGAATTTCCAAGAGCAAGTGTAATAGACCAATTGTTTCTGCCATACAGCTCTGACATTTTATTTTGATGGCTGTATGTGGCATAGTTTTGTTTTTTGCCGAGCGAGTTACGGTTACTTTTTTCATTTGTACAAGCATTAGCTCAACAATTCATTATTTTCATACTCAAATGTGATTGTTTCTATGCAATTTGAGCTCATTTGTTGCTCCAGCTCCCATCTCTGTTGTATAGACAAATTATAGATTCAGGGCACTGAAAGGATACGTCGGTGCTCGCAAGAATCTGCAAGCCGGGTGAGAAGGCTTGCCGGTCCTTGACAGAAGCATAAAATTGAGAAACACAATGGAAAAGATTTGCTCAATCTGCACACATTCATGAACATGGAAATGAAAGATGACATCTTAGAGAACAGTACTGACAAGACATCATATTTCATTACATTTGACAGACAACAGTTCTTCTATACTTTGTGCTGATGAACAAATACTTTACATCCTAAATGTGGAAGAGTCTGAAGGGTCATGTTGAGGTTTCTTTCAGTTTATGCGATTTGATTTTCGACGTGGTGTAGTCTGTGTCTTCGCTCCCAAAATTGCAGAAATGCTCTTGCAGTTGAATGGTTCTCGGCTTCCAAGTGGATGACCCAACATGAATGAACTCTTCCCGCAGTCCAGAAGACAGTAAACAATTATAGTAGAGGGTGAAAGTTGTGTTGTTTATCAATTCACAATGAGCAATTGAGTATTATATTCGAAATTTTGTGGCGAATCAAACAGAAAAGCCTAGAGACACCACCTTAAACAGAAGACTCTGACGAGGTCAAACAATAGCTAATCATGTAGTTTGCTTTGCATAATCATGCTTGGCCCTTCTATGGTCCAGTGACTGCTTCATATATTTCAGGGCTGACCGTAACATATTTCTGGCTTTCCTATCCGGAGCGCACCCGGACATAATCATTTCTTCATACACTGCCGGGACCTGAAACCCAAAACATGTTATATATATCACCCAAAATGCAGATGCTGAAAGCCAGCAGGTACAAAAGCAACAAACTATACTGCCATTATCTCTTGTTCAATTTCTTCTCTTTTACATAAAGATCCTACTTTTTAGTTTCAGAGCGTTTAGCTGAAGCATATATATATGTAATATAGCAATCTACAAGATTCTTGAACTTATTTACAGTTACTACTCCATTTAGAATCACAACTGAAAGATTTACATACTAAACAGGTAATACATACAAAATGTTCGCAGAAAGTTGTCAGAAATAGATTGTTAACCATCTATGCTCAAGCTTCAGTTCATCTTACCAAAACACTTTCATCTTACATATATGCAGAGGGCAAGCCAAAATTTATGGGAAACACAACCCAATTAGAAACTAGAGAACTTTTAGACAAGTGCTCAATTACTAATATTTTGCTACTCCGAGAGCTCTGATGTATACATATAGATTTTCTAGTTGAACCACTACCAAAACGAGCCATTTGACTTAAAATTGCCAACAGCCTAATCTCTTCAACAATTACAGGGTGCATATGAAAGCTAAATGCCATACGTACACAGTACACACTTGATCAACTATGATAATGAGAACCTATCCTATCTGGTCGGAGGATTAATATAAAAACCAATACCTTATTATACTTATCAACCCGTATCAAAGCTTTCATCAGTGTAGTATATGTAACAACATCTGGTTTCAAGTCCTACAGAAAAAAATAATTGATAAAGATGTAAGGCGACAGATATGAAGTACTTTCTAGCAATACAATAATGGGAGAACACTCTGAACATTGAACAACTCACATTTTCTTTCATGTACTGAAACACAGCAAATGCTTCAGCATCTCGTCTATCTTCACCAAATGCATTGATTAATGAGTTGAGAGCTAAAATACTTGGCTGTAGGCCATCTGAGCACATGATCCGAAATGCATTTACAGCATTCTCTGACAAACCCTGACAAAACATTCGATGTAAGGTAATTCTCTGTGATAAATCTCATCCATGACAATATTTTGACCAAGACTTGAATCAGAAAGGTATATCAGGTGGGATATCAACACACAATCAAAGAATAAAACAAACCAGCTGTATTTTGTCATTACCTACCAACTGGGTGCGGATAGATAGACAAAATTCAGTTCTGTAAAAGATCTTAGAGATAATATTGTTCTATGAAGTCATCAAGACACTGATTTAAAAAAGCCTTTAACGCAAAGCAAATCATTCCTAAAGATGTGAAAAATAGTAAGAAAAATACTTTGTTCTGATGTCTGATTAATGCAAATGAGGCAAAAAGGAAAAAAAGAAAAAAAAAGAAGAAGCTAACTAGTAGTATTCTGCAACAGCAACATACCTTTTGTGCATACGCATTAATTAAAGCATTATATATGGTTGACGATGGCTTCAACCCCCGAGACTTCATGACCTCTAAGCACTCCATTGCATCCTCAAATCTTCCTGAATATCCATAGATATCAACAAGTGTAGTGTATGTCACGGTATTGGGCATTTGCCCCAGACTATGCATCTCCCCCAACAAATTCTTCACTTCGTCCCATCTCTCCTGTTGCCCAAAGGAATTAATCATTATATTGTAGGTTGTTGTGCAAGGAGTAAATCCACGCTCCTTCATTTCCTTGAACAACTCTTCTGCTCGTTCATGACGTCCTGATTTACTATGACAGTCTATCAATGTATTCCACGTAATTGTATCTGGCTTAATACCCTCAGATAGCATCCGTTCAAAAGCAGTCATGGCATGATCAATACAGTTATACTTTCCAAAGGTATCAATCATGACATTGTAAAAATGCCTATCGGGTCGCACCCCATTTTTCTTCATGTCTCTCAATACTTGGAAGGACTTTTGCCACTCCCCTCTGTCCCTATAGCCAGCCAAGATTCTACTATAAACAAATGAATTTGGCTGCACATTGCTGGCTTCCATTTCTTTCAAAACAATTCTTGCACTTTCCCACCTTCCTGCATTTGAGTACGCATCGATAAGAAGACTGTAAGTGAGCTCATTAGGCATCACCCCATTTCTCTCCATCTCAGACACAATAGATTCTGCATCTTTCAGAGATCCAAATTTAGCATACCCTCTGAGAAGTGCATTGTAACCCCGAGTCTTCGGCTTCAATCCGCCTTCTTTCAGCTCCGCAAAAAGTGCTTCAGCTTCCTCAATCCTTCCAGATTTCCCCAATGCTATCAAGACGGCAACCACAGTTCCGGCTTTTAGGGTCAAGCCACGGCCCTGAGCCTTACCCAGAAGATGCATAGCTTGGGTTGGTTCACCAGCTTTGGATAAACCCTCAACCATATCATTCAGGAGCTGCGCATTGAGCTCAAGCTTATTAGACTCGAGCTCCAAGTAAAGCTTCTGCAAAACCGAAGCATCAGTCTTGTTGGTGCGCGTCATGGACTTAATTATGATACTGTAGTTCCAGAAATCCGGTTGGTAACCATCTTGTCGCATCTTAGACATTAAATTTAGGGCTTTTTCGATATCACCGTTGCGAGCACAAGCACCAATTAGAGCATTGTAGGTCACCGGAGTTAGCGTCTGTCTCTGGGAGAGCAAAAACGCCTCGTACAGCTTCTCGGAGCGCCCCAGAGCGTGAATCAGAATCGAGTAGAGCAATTCGCACGAGTAGCAGAGGTTGTGTTTCTGGAGCCAAGGGACGACGCGGTACGCTAGCCCAAGAGTGGAGGAAGAGGAGCAGAGGTTTTTCAGGAAGGAGTGCCAAACCGAACCTGGCACGGTCCTGTACGACTTGGCGAGCTGCAACTCATCCGGAGAAACCGAATCGGCGCTTTCGGTGTTCGGTGGCGAGCTGGTGAGGAATTCGAGAAGCGGATTGAAGTCGTAGCGGCGTCTTTGGAGGGTTCGATTGTCCTCGCCCTCGTATCCGTCGTGGTTGAAGTTACAGGAGCTTAGAACGACTTCTCTGGAAGTTCTGTCGCCGTAGGAGGTGGAGGCGATGGAGGAAATCGGCGTCTGGAAGGTGGGTTGGTGGCGCGGAATTGGGGAAGCAAAATGGATGGAAGAGAAGCGAGTAGCAACTGGAGGCAGAGGCAACAGGAGCATGTTAGTATTGGCTTCAGAGAGAGAGAGAGAAAGAGAGAAAAGGAGCAAGCTTTAGAGCGAGAGAGTGTATGTTAAGAAGACGTTATCTGGTTGTGGGATATTTTCAGGTAGTGACTGGTGAAGAAGATGAATGCAAAATCTTTATCCTACACGCACTCCACCAGATCGCGTCTCTTGTCCAAAGTTACAATTAAATATCCCACCTATCAAAATATCATTTAGGACAGTCGAATCAGAAGTCGCCACGTAACTGAAGAGAGACGAAATATTTTTTGGACATGACGTGTCGCGTAAAAATGGAGCTGTTATAAGTTTCTAGCGGTTGTGGACGGAACTGGAAGAGTTTTAAACAAAACCTTTTGGCGGTAAATAACATATTGTTTCACACGTGGCGTTGTTTTATTGGTGGTGTTGCTTACATGTGAATAGCTTGCCGCAGACGATTACAAATAATTAAATTGTTTTTTAACAGATCAAATAGAATGATATTAAAACCCAAAACCCTTGGCCGCAATTTAGACTCTTTTGCTTCTTCTTCTTCATCGAATTAGGGTTTTGGGAAAATTATTGCCCCTGCAATGAGTTGCTAACTTCATCTCTGCAAACTAGCTCCCGAGGAATTTCCCAAGTTGTTGCGATGGGAGGATCTCGATCTCAGGTCAATAAGTCCCACAAGACTCGCTTCGCTTCAAAGGCGTCTCGTAATCTTCACAAAGTCTCTACCAAAAGTTAGTCAGTTTCTCCTTGTTTCCGCTATTTCTTTCTGAGCTATCAAGCTCTATTTGGCTTATCTAGTACCCTAGGGAACTAAAGAAATTTAGCACTGACTGGACTAGGCGATTAATTTTGTTATGCACGGCTCATTGTGCTTGTATTTGTTGATTTTCATCCAGAGATTGGAAGTTGGGTTGCTTGATTAGATTATCTCAAAGCAAAGAGACCCCTTTTGTGGTCTCAATGAACAGATCGGTTCTCAATTAGTTATTGTTCTAGGATTGATGTAATTGTTCCTCATTTGGATTCTTAATTGGGTTTTTGTATTGGTGTAGATAAGGGCAGGATTTCAAAATCTGAGCACAAGGTCACCAAGGGTGCTCGGGCTGCAAGACTCCAGCGGGACAAAATGGTAGTCTCCCTCTTGCCATCCCATTTCATGAAGTGCAATTATTCTGTTTCTATTTTCTTATAGCAACCGGGTTTATTATGTAGGTACGAGAGCAGAAGCGGGCTGCTTTTCTAAAAGAGAAAAGAGCTTCTAGTGGATCAACCAGCCCTCCTCGAGTTATTGTGAGTGAATGCCTTGGCATAATTGCTATTATAGTTACTGCTATTAAGTTTTACTACTGTGTGGCATCATGTCTACTCATGTTCAACACCATTTGTTTTCATCTTTTTGTTTTTTTGCACAAATTCGTTTAATGTTTGATTGGGTATTTTAATCATCTGTTTGGTCTTGGCTTCAGGTTCTTTTTGGTCTTTCTGCTTCTGTTAACCTGGATTCACTTTCCGAAGATCTTTTGAAATTATTATCCCCTGAAGGTACTGGAATTGCATCCACGACAGTGGCTTCATCTGAGTACAAATTAAGAGCAACGGTGAGACTTCAATACTACATTTCATAATATTATTACCCATTAAATACCAGCATTATTTCCTTGGATTTGTGAATGAAAATAGAAAATTCCGCACTCTTATGTAATTCTTGAACAAGGTTGTGCCACAAAATATCACCTTTCTTTTATTATTGTCGAATCAATTCATTTCACTGTTCTGATATCTCTTTCTCATGTGAAATTACTCAAGTGTTGCTTTGCTATAACAAAATAAATATATAATTGGACACACTTAATAGTTGGGTGTAAAACTGTGAGTTTGTAATCTTTCACATGTATAAAAGGTTTTGTCCTGTAAACTGCTGTTCTGACTTTAACTCTCATGTTCAATAGCGTTGGTGATTTTTCAAGGAAATCCGTATTCCTCTCTGAGTTTCTTTTATAATACTAACCTAACTTTTATATTCTTTAGGTATTGAAAGCACCTCATGGAGATCTGTTGTCATGCATGGAAATGGCAAAGGTAAAATATAGCCACATCCACATATACTTAAAGTTTGGTTGGACTACTGGTGCTTGAGCTGTTTTTTATTTATTTGATTATTGTGGTTAGTTCTTTCCTAATAGCTACATGGTTGATTTGTAGGTTGCTGATTTGATTGCTTTTGTTGCGTCGACAAGATCTTGTGAGGAAAGTGCTTTTATTGATTCATTTGGAGCTCAGTGCCTTTCTGTGTTCAGGTCGATTGGTTTGCCTAGCACTGTTGTTTTGATTCGCGTAAGTTCTTGGTCAATGTGCTTTGCTACACATGATCTACCCTGGTTAATAATTTAGTTTTTGCTTGATTTGATATGAAAATAAGTGTATTTTCACTCTCGTAGGATCTACCCTCTGACCTGAAAAGAAGAAATGAATCTAAGAAGATTTGTAGTTCTAGCCTTGCTTCTGAGTTTCCTGAGGATTGTAAGTTTTATCCAGCAGATACAAAGGATGAGCTACACAAGGTAAAATTTTCTGCGTAATATATTCAGGTTGGCTCCTAAGAATATTGAATGTGATTGGACCATGGTTTTCATGGCTTGCCACCTATTTTAATTTCCACAGCTTTAAATTATCTGGAATTTCTAAAATTTTGCTGTTTGCAGTTCTTGTGGCTCTTCAAGGAGCATAGGCTGGCAGTTCCTCACTGGCGTAATCAACGGCCTTACCTCATGGCCCAAAAGGTGCCTATTTTATTTCTAACTTTTTGGTATCAAAAATTCTCATTTGTAGTGATAATTGTATGCCAATAGGACACAATAAAGTTGTTTTTAATTATCTTTGATATTGATCAATATACCTGAAATGACAGCAAATATGAAAGTCTTGAGATAAAATATGATCCCAGTATTCAAGTTGTTAATTCCTTGTTGACTATTAAGAGTTTCCAAAGATCTTCTTAGGGCTTGTTGGAAAACCTGTTGCCAGATTTGGTTTATTGCCATTTTTTTATTTTTTGTTGATCATATGCAATACCTACAAATGTTGAAGAGGAAGATATGATCCCAACACTTTTGATTTGTGTTACTTAAATGCATTTTCTGCATGTTTTCTGTTTATATACTATCTCCATGCTAATACCTTTGGTTCATGTAATGCAATTTGTTCCTTATGCTGATTACTTTTTCGATAATAACAGGTTGACATCATTCCTGATGCTTGTAATCCAGGAAAATGCACTCTTCTCCTCACTGGTTATCTTCGTTCCTGCAGCCTATCTGTGAACCAGCTGGTAATTTATGCAGTCTTGGGCATGAAATTTTGCGGACTTGATAAGTTGCTAATATTTATTTATTTTTCTTTGTCGTAGGTTCATGTTTCTGGTGCTGGGGACTTCCAATTGTCTAAAATTGAAACTTTAAAGGATCCGGTTCCCTTAAATGTAAGAAAAGGACAAGACTTAATGGAAGCAGATGAAGTACATGATGTTGAGGTACTGGTTTTTCTTATTATAATATAATCATAGGGACATAAAAAGTAAAGAAACTAATCTCATTATTGTATTTTTTACTGTTATGTACTTGGATATATTTTCCAAAACAAATGAAAAATACTGTTAAAAAATTCAAGCAACATCCTTGTTTTATTTGGTTAATTTAGTGTATTGGTTAAACCCCCTTTCACAAGAAAAACAGAATATCAAGCCTCGTTATGCTTGTTGGCTTTGATTGTACTACCCCTGTTTCAATGTAAATGTCATTTTAGAGTCCATAAGTTGTTTCAAATTTAATGTCACTTGACTTTCCAATAATGCCCTTCATCATTCACATAATTAGCTAATTTAGTATTTTTAGCATTAAAAAGTAGAAAATGAGTACAGTAATTATGAGGGAGTTGTCATTGATTAAGGTTAATTGATTCATTTTTCAAAAGAAATAGAATCAGGTTCTCCTAAATTAAGTTAAGAATGTTTCTATCCAAAGTAAAGAGACCAAATCTTAAGGTTTGAACACTCCTTAATTCCCACACTTAAAGCAGCACTTAAAATACAGACCTGGAAAAAGTTGTGGATCAAGGCTTGGTAGAGCCAGAGAACCCAATCCATTAGAGAACTGAGAGGGCCACAGCTGTGATAGAACACTGGATATATTGACAAACTATGAACACGTACTCTTGATAGATGATTCGATGTCAACCAACTAGCTAATCTATCTATTCGCCTGTTTGTTGAATATGGTAAGTTATTTTGGGGTTGTTCAAATATTGCAGGTCATTCAGTCCATGGTTCCTGACCCATTGAAGCAGGAGCATTTACTTGCTGAAAATGTTCCAGATCCTCTTGCAGGAGAACAGGTAGCTTTGTAACTTAGTGCATCCTAAATAATATTTTTGTTTTGTATTTTTCAAGTAACTATAATCTTCATTATAGTTCTTTTATTTTTGTTAGTTGGTGGAATCGTTTATGTGCGAAGTTGAGCATATGTCATGTTATTTATTCGTTTGGCTTGAAGCGGTGTACTTTTCAAGTCTGATTATATATAGATGAACAATGTGTAAGCATTGACAACTAGGTGTGCGCCTCAGGGGCTTCTTAAAACACGGGTATAGTTATAGTACTTGTGAAGAGAGGATTATTCCTTTTTTCTCTTCTTGGAACATAGAATGCAATAACTATTACATATATCAACAATGACAGCTATCTAATTTCTCTCATATCTGCCTGAAATTCATATTTTACATCATTGCGTTATTCATTATTTGCTCATTATAGAAAAATACTTGGCTAATCATGTTACTAATTTTCATTTACAATTTTTTCCTAATTAGACATGGCCAACAGCAGAAGAAATGGCCGAGGCAGATAAATTCCAAAAAGAAAAAAAGATGAAGAAGAGGATTCTTCCTCGAGGCACTTCAGAGTACCAGGTCTGCATATATACTCGTTTGTTATATTATAGTTCAATTCTCCTCTTTCTACACTAACATATACATCTATATATCTTAGCTAAAGAGAGTAAATAGAAGCTTTTCTAATTGCAATTGCATGCTAATTAAAACATTTCAGGCTGCTTGGATTGTAGATGATGATACATTTGAGGATGATTCTCAGAGCAGTGATGATGGTGATGATGATATGGTATTGGATGGAGAAAGTGGCTATCCTGGTCAACAAGGCACTAATAACATTCCAGATTTTGAAGATGATCAAGCATCTCTAAACTTGAGGGACTCTGATGAAGAAACTGAAGCCGATACAATGATGATGGTAATTGTTAATATAGTAATATATAATGAATATATTTCTGTTTTTTAAGGGGTATGTAGCTTGTCTTAATATTAATTGGAAACATTTGTTATTGCTGTAATTCATTACTGATTCTTGATGCTGGCTGGACTCTCATTTTAATCTAGTCTACCTGCATTGCTACATTGTTTTCCTTCCCGAATATTCAATCTGCATTCCTCATTAATTATACTATTGAAATTTCTTCATTTTAAAATGTTTGCCTTGTCTTGCAGGATGGTGATAATATGACTAAAGAACAGATAGAAGATGAGATTCGCAAAATTAAAGAAGCACATGCTGAAGATGAGGGTATCTCTTCTCTCAAAACTAGAACTTGTATTTTGTATGTTGTGGCCAGTGGTCATCATATAGTAATAAAAAATTCCTTGTGATATTTTTGTGTGTGTATAATTGACTTGTAATTCTGTTTGTAACATTAAAACCATGCAGTAGTGTGCAACATTCTTTTTTTGTTGAATGATTGTCAATAATCATTTGGTTTGTGCAGAATATCCAGATGAAGTGGATACCCCAATAGATATTCCTGCCAAAAAGCGTTTTGCCAAGTATAGAGGCCTCAAGTCCTTTAGGACCTCCTCATGGGACCCCAAGGTAATATTAATGATTTATATGATGACAGCTAGTATTGTATCTAATGTCACTGAAGCTGTTTCCAATTATCATCAGGAATCTCTTCCTCCAGAGTATGCTAGAATTTTTGCATTTGATAATTTTGCAAGAACGCAAAAATTCGTACTCCGAAGAGCTTTAGAAATTGAGCAAGACAATCAAGATGGCTGTATATCAGTTGGCTCATATGCAAGACTTCATATAAATGACATGTCAGTTGGTGTTGCTTCCAAAATATCCATGCTTGCAAAGACACTGCCTGTTGTAGCATGTGGCCTCTTGCAGCATGAGTCCAAGATGTCTGTCCTCCATTTCAGGTTTATCTTTTTCTTTGACATCTTAATTCTATTGCCCATGTGTGTAGTTATTAGTCAACTTGCTTGTAAGTTGCTTAGCAATGTGTAATCTTTTTTGTTCGTAGCATAAAGAAGCACGACTCATACAGTGCCCCTATAAAAGCAAAAGAAGAATTCATATTCCATGTTGGCTTCCGCCAATTTGTTGCTAGGTAAATATTTCTAGTCATCTGTAGCCATACAATTTTTTTGTTCTTTTGTTCAACTTCTCTTAAGTAACTGTTCATACCATTGTACTCTGTTGCAGACCAATATTTTCTTCTGAGAACATCAATTCAGACAAGCATAAGATGGAAAGGTTTCTTCACGCTGGCCGTTTTGCAGTTGCTTCAATCTATGCCCCAGTTTCTTTTCCTCCTCTTCCTTTGATAGCTGTGAAGAGTGGAGAGGATAATGTTTCACCTGCAGTTGCTGCTGTTGGGTCACTGAAAAGTATTGACCCTGACAGGATTATTCTAAAGAAGATCATCTTAACTGGGTATGACTCTGGAACTATTCATGCTCGTTGCATGGGTTTAACTTATGCTAAAAATTTTGAGTTTGGGTATGAACAATGGTCTTTACTGCCTTTCTAATCCCAATTCATATATGATGCAGATACCCTCAACGTGTATCAAAGTTAAAAGCCTCTGTAAGATATATGTTTCATACCCCTGAGGATGTGAGGTGGTTCAAGGTACAAGAACCTCTGTAGCGGGCACTTTTTAATATCTGATTTTTTTTTTCTGGCTTCAGTACTCTTGTGTCTTTATCAAAAGGTAGAATATATTTTCAAATGTTTAGTGAATTTTTGACTTGGCCCAAACTTGCAGCCTGTTGAAGTGTGGACAAAATGTGGTCGCCGTGGTCGCATTAAGGAACCTGTTGGTACACATGGTATGGAGCTAATTATCCTGAAATTAATTGCTTCAAGGAATTTGTTTTATTTTGTTTGTTTATCCTTAGGTCTCATTGTTAAAGAAATAGAAAGTATATATGGTTGATATGATACAGCTGGAATATTCTGGTTAAAAAGAGAGAGAGAGAGAAGGCGTAGCCAAATTTTATTTTCTGGTGCTAACTTCGCCTGTTGACGGCATTTGACTTGTTTTGCATTATGGACTAGGAAATAAGATTGTTTATATATGGTTAAGTATTTGGAAGAAGTCAAAAATTAGGGTTGCAGTGATGGTATTTTGATGGTTGTGGCTAGTAAACCTAGATGTATAGTCGTCTGCCCAGGTCAGTGCTGTGAAGTTAAAGTTAAAGTGATTACTTAAGAGAATTGAGAAGGGAAATTTCATTTTTAGTTGGGATATAATCTTGGAGAAATAAGGAAAACAAATGCTTGTAATTTTTGCTGGTTATCCATATACAATTCCTGTGGGACAACAGTTAGATGCAATTGTTGCTGGTGATAAAAGTGAATTTTTAGAATTGCTTCTTCCTTGTGTGCAGTTCCTTCATTGGTGGCTATAGTTATTGTGTTATGGTGAACATTTTAAAGAGAATACTGAGTTGTTTTTGTTTCATTTTTCTCAGGGGCAATGAAGTGCATCCTTAACGGGGTTCTTCAGCAGAATGATACTGTGTGTATGAGCTTGTTCAAGCGCGTGTATCCCAAGTGGCCAGAACAACGGTTCCCCATTATCGGTGCTTGATTAAAGCAACGCAACAGGATGTCGTGTCTGTCTTCGATGGGGAATGAAGCTCTGGTTCAGATTATCAATTTCATGTTTGCTTGTAAAGCTATACATGCAATTGAGTGACAAGTAGGGTAGGGGTCAGGGCTGCTTAGATCTTGACCTCACCTTCAATTTTGTAAATTCAAAAATTAAGTAGCAAATTTTATTGTGGTACTATCATTTTGGTTGGTTTGTACTGGTAGAAACGCAACAATACACACCACAAGAGAAGCTAGTGTTGTCATAATAACATTGGTTTCTTGATATTATATCAGACTTATAGCTTCTTTGTTATTATTTATTAATTTGTAAAACATGTGAACAAGAACAGTAATGTAGAAATTTCATGGATGAGAAACAGGGCAGCCAATTTCCAGAGGACTGGGATTGTTGGAAGCAAATTCCAGAAGCTCCTTATGATTTTCCAGTATAGCCATGTCGTCTTTGTCCATGGCCACCAAGGCTTCTATTCCATCC
>JAYMTG010000181.1:0-15733 GCA_036897565.1 Pelargonium exstipulatum | reverse complement strand
GGGCCTGGACACATCATCTAAAAACCGTCAGAGATAGTTTTCAACCATACTGTTTCCGACGGACAACCGGAAAGGAGATGGAAAGATGTAATTTCCTTGTAGTGAACGTCGCTAACAAGGCGTGTGCGGTATATGGTGCCTATTTGATCACTCTATAATCAAGTCAAGTCCCACTAACAAAACACAAAACCACAAAATTGGAAATTTAATATCAGAATAAAATAAAATGGAGAAAAGACAATGAAGTTAATTACAAACCTGACAAAGAAACAATAAAATTACAAGCTTTTAGGCTTCTAAATTTCGAACGCAACAACCAACCATATATCAACACTGGAACATTTTCAACTCAACTTGTATCAAACCAAACAAGTATTTTTTTCCCTGTCATTTTGAATAAAATCTATAGTACGTAATGTTCAGTTTATAACCCAAACTGCCCCCACAAATGTGATTTAGTCCGCTTTGACCTCATTATTTTTAAGACGGTCTCAATTTTCAGTAAACCGCTAAGAATGAATTGGTTTAAACCAACCGCGGACAACCCTTAGTAGCCGTCCAATAGAGAACCCATGCACTATTCGCCGGAGCAGCCCTTCGGAAAGCACAATGAATATGTAAATGAAAGAGAGTAGTACTTCTCTAGCAAGATATACAAAGAGGAAGAAGAAAAGACACCAACGACAGCAGCAGCATCGGCAAGCGACACGGAATGTGCTAAAACAGCGTATGTCCCCGTAACGAAGGCCATTAGCATGGCAAGTAAGGCGACCGAGGTGAGTGGTAAGGCCATGGTAAATAGCTCTGAAACCAGTTTTTTTTGCTTGTCCATGGCCATGAGAAGGTGGATAAAAACAGTAGCAGAAGAAAACACCAAGGCAAATGCATCTGTTACAACAAATGCTTTGAAAGCTGCACTTCTCGATAAGACGACATATCCGAACTCTGGTCCTTTTTCTTGGATGTAACCACCAGGCATTGTAAATCCAGCAGCAAAAGTTACCGTTGCTATGAGTGCGGCCACTATCAGATGGTTTTGTCTAGCTTCCTTGAGGTCGTCATCATCATCGCTTTCCTTAACCTGCCCATCACCACTACCTGAACCTATGATTACTCTCTGACCCGGATAAATTCCAGCCTTCGTCATGCATAGCTTCAAAATCCCCTGCAAATTAACTCAACTTTTATTTTTTATTTTTAAGTTTTATACAGTTGGAGCCAAGAAAAATAGTAGAGTGCACATTGTGACACAAGATGCATGTAGAAAATTTAATGAAATGAAACCTGAAACCCGTAACAAAATAGCCATGCAGAAAGTCCAAAATAAAGAGACAAGAAATCCATAGAGAAATAATAGACATATTTAAAATTTCGAACTTGTAACATGTGTAAAGTTATATATATATTGGAAAATGGGATAAAGAAAAGGTAGAAGATGTAGTTAAAGATTTACCTTCTCATTTGAATGAGTGTAATTTCTTATCAAAATGAGATCAAGAGGGTTCATGTTGTGTTTGTTGAAGGCCATCTTGTCAAATCTTGGATCCTCCGTAACTCTTTCCATGTAAGTGGGACTCATGTGATTTGGTGAAGCAGCGAGAAGATGGAGAGGTGTGTTCCCATTGTAGTCCTTCATTTTGAGCAGGTCACAAAAATACCTACTTGTGAGGATAAAATTTACCGTGTCTTCATCAGCACTCTCCATGGCAAGGTGCAGAGCATTGCGGCCTTGGCTGTCAACTAGCTCAAAACACTGCGGACACTCTTCAATAAACTTTTTAACTGATAATGAATCACCTTTGCTGGCTACAATATGGAGTGCTGTTTTTCCATCATTGTCAGCAATGAAGGCACCAGATCTATCATATTTTAGCAATGTCGACGGTTTATAATGAAGCGGAGACCGTCCTAGATCATCTATTTTTGTGGACAACAACTCCAATCCTGTTTTCTTCATTATAGCCTCAGCAGCTTACAAACATATCAACAATATATAAATGTGTGTTAGGATATTATTAAAATTAGTAATGTAATTTTTTTTTGGTATAAATAATTGTACTTGTAACAATTTGCAGCAATGCCAAAAAACTAGGTACGTACACATTAGCTCTCATATCTAGTGCTCTTGGTCTCACCTACAACTAAATTACTCTTCTCCTTATCTACTAAAACCTTTAACCATCTCCAATCATCCAACATATATAAATCTTTGCCATAAAGTAATTTACACTACAACATTTGAGATCTTTAGTTGCAGTTAAAAACTGCATTTTAAAGGCCCATAACTGCAGCCCATTCCATTTACTACGGTAGTCCATTCCGCAGTATCAGCTCGCGTGGTGAATGCTATGGGCTGCGGGTTTGGGCTTTTTGAGCGCGGTTCTTAAAACTGCAACCATAAACGTGTGTTACTGTTTTTGGGCTTATTTACTGCAGTTCAGAACTGATGGGCTTTCTAATATATGCAGTTTCAAACTGCAACGAAATGCCTTTGCATATCAAGACTCCACTAGAGAATGGAAGAGTCATTAAACAAATCCAAAGAAATAAATAATATTACCCAGTATGTTAATATGCAATTGTTATGTTCTAGAAAACAGTAGATGTATTCTAGGTACTAACAAATTTTATGACATCAAAATTATAAGTAAATCAGAATTTTAAAATGATCATATGAATTAAGTCCCAATAAGGCAATAATATATAGATCCATTGAAATATCGTTCAAAAGTCATACCAATTAAAAAAACTAGGCATAAGTAAAAAATATGATCAACATGTATGTTTGACTAGTGTAAAAAACGACCGCTACCAAGAATTAACAAGACAATCTTGTAAAGAGGTAGAAAGAAAAGCATTCTCTCTAAGCTGTTTCACGTTCTCACCATCTTCATTTGCATCATTCTTCACGACTACCTGGAAATGATGTTTTACCAGTCTTCATGCCGCCTTTGCTCATGAAATGCCTATGTAAGTTGAGTGGTCTCTTCATATAGTGGCTTCTACTGCAACAACACATGGATGGTGTTTTATAGCAAAAAACATAGAAATAGTGATTTTACATTGCAGTAAACTTATATTTACATAAACTTGTTCATATCAAATCAAACTCAAACAAAATTTGGAAGCAAACACCCCAGTCATCTACAAAATCGATTCCTGACAAAAATAACTCATAAAGAAACTCGGGAATATGAATTACAAATATCATGACTAAAGTTTGAATCCTAAGTTGTTGATTAATGTTTATACAATTAATTGTTCTAATACAAATTTAACTTGTACTCGTGTAATGCTTTAAAACATAGGACTCACTGTATACAAAATTTATATGTAATTGGAAGACGATATATTTCCCCAAACACCATATACAACATTAGTTAGGGTTGGAATATGTAAGGGCATGATTCCCAAAACCTGTTCACAGAGTTTCCTAAATGTTTGCAGAAATTTTCATTTTACATCAAATAAAACTTTGACATCTGAAGCTCCTGAACTCTAATTAGCAGTGTAATTTAATAAACAGAGAGCATGAGTAAGGTGAATTTAAAATTTAGATTCAGTTATAAGATATTGATAGAAATGCAGTAAAAGTTCTAGTAATCTTGAACTATGATCAAATAATAGAATTAGGATATAACAGTTATGTTAGAGAGGATTGCAAGAATTCTTCCCATAGCCTAACAAACAAAAACATTGGTTATAACATTACAAGAAATCAGAAAACGTACAAGGCAATAATTATATAATCTTTTCAAAATGTACTTTCTGACAACTATAACAACATAGAAAACATGGTTTCATGTGGTTCACCATAATAATGATTAACATAAGTTGATTGGTAGGTATGTTAGTGTCTCGAATACAATTGATTTCTTTTCTTAAATATATGGCATGCATTCGAACTTGTGCCATCAACTTTGGATAACAATAATATTGATACTTTTCATTAGGTTGATCACCCAATCAACAAGAAAAACTTGAGAATATGTACCGTACAAGTTTGTAGTCCAAACCTTGATTTGCCTCCGGACGGCGGATAGTATCCTAGGAACCCATGTCAACAAATTTGACTGTCTCATCTTGCTTATTCCCCTCTCCTAGGGACCTAACATTAAGAGCCATTTTCATTCTGTTAAAATTGCTCAATGATCATCAAGCTAAATGAACATAATATATGGAAGCAACTTTTGTAAATTACTAATAACATCAACTTCCGTCACTTACAATACATATACCAAATATTAATCATGAGTATTGGGAAAAGTAACTTCTTTTTTCCATCTCTATTTTCCTTTTCCTCTCTTCCCACCTGTTGTGAGGACCAATCTATTTGCAGAACGAATACAATTTCAAGAAACCAAGAATTAAGCACAACGTGGCACAAAGAAGATAAGCCAGACAAAAATCCTTATTACTATATTCACTATAAATGTAACATCTCTTATAGTATAACACAATTAACAGCAAGAGAAAAGCACTTCCCTATCAAGGCTAAAAACTCATAACCATGCAACAGACTCCATTGCATCCAATCTGACTAATCTGACCCTTTATGATTAAAAACTCAATTACAAATATAGCAAAAGAACCAAATTCTAGAAGAGACTCTTGCTCTCAAACAAACAAGAGGAAGTACCTTACTCTAAAGTATAAACAAATATGACATATGGATTGATCAAAACCAGTGACGACAATATGATTCTCACAACTTATTCTGCAAAATATGAAAATCCCCATTGTCATTCTCAAGAAATTTCTAACCCCAAAACTGCAATTTCTCTCCAAACAAAAATCCTAACTTAACAATTATGAATGAGTTCATGCAAAAACTCACTGCACCTACTAAATAATTGAAGCTCTATCTAGTATGATACAGAAACTAAAACTGCATACAAAATTGAGCTTAGTTAATTTAAGAAACTATAGCAACAAATTTCAGAGGACATTAACTTGATAACTAATGAAGTTTTCCATCATGAAAATCTGTTTCAAATTTATGAACCAATAACTGCAGTAACTATGAAGAACTGATACTCCATTCTGACAAGAAACCAAAAGTTATTGCTTATCCAAATAAATGATTTATTACAAAATGAAATCCAAAATTGGTAGAATCTAAACTTCAACCATTATGATCCAATCAATTTTAAGAGAGTACAATAAGAAAATTCAATTACCTCTCTGGAACTCTACAACTTCATCCACAAGGAATTTAACTAATTGATCATATTCTTTTAGAATCTTTTAACAACAATAAGGAGTTATGAACACAAATAGAACCTCTTGAGCTTGCTATTCAGCCCATTGGCTTGGGAATGGAGTCAGGATCGAAGTGCAAGCTGTAGCAGCCACAACAACCTGCAATAAGAATGTGGAATCAGATTATCCCCAAATCAACAATGTTAGGGAATTTTCAACAATGTTAGGGTTTTAGATCCAACAATGTTAGCAGCCATCGGAGAGAGAGAGAGAGGAGTGAGTTTGTAAAATTGGAAAATTTCAACAATGTTAGGGTTTTATATTCAAACCTTTAGCTGAGACAAGAAGATTCAGCCTTCAGCAATGAGAGAGAAGACTCGAAGATCAGCGTGGAGAGAAGATCATGTCGGTAGTCAACGATCGAGTGAGATCCGAGAGTGAAACAAACTTTCTGGTTCATCGTCGAGTGAGGTTTCATGAGCGTCGAGTGGGTTGTTTTAATTCTTGCTTTTCAATTAACTAATTTAAGTTTTTCTTTTTTCATATTTATTCTGTATTCATGCTATACTTTAATAGTTTAAGCCCAATTTTAATATAAAGCTTTTCCGTTGCAGTTAAGAACTGTGGATGAAGCCCATTAAAGGCCCAATTGTAGTTGCAATTTTGAACTGCAACCAAAAACGTTGCAAAAAGTGCAATTACAGGCCCATAATGTTGTAGTGTGCTAATTAACATTTTCTTTATTATTTTACCAAACACATAAAATGATGAATGTTAAGTGCCCAGAAAGTTATGAAAACATTCAGAACTGTGTTAATAATTAGTACCACATAGTAATTAACTAGGCTACAAGGTTTGGTCAATTCATAATTGAAAATGATATATGAGGAACATCATGAAAATTGCCTGTGTGCCACAATTCGTGTCCATCAAAAGATGGCTTCTATGTCTCAATGCCAGTGCATATATATTAGCCATGCTTCTCTTGTTAACTGTCTCATGTCTTGGCCCGGAAGATCAATGAGGCTTTAATTGTTGAGGCACGAGCAATGGATGGCTAGGTACGGACGAGTCTATGTTGATGATGCAGAAAAAGAATAGGCGGTTGCGCAGATTCAAAAAACTATGTGGACTGCATAGTCATCCAATGCTGCAACAGACAAACCATTCAAGCTAAGCATCAATGCATTTGCAGACCTAAATAATGAAGAGTTCCTATAGCCTCGCGTAACGGGTTTACAGGAATCAACAAGATAAGGACAATGAAACGAGCACCGTTTAGGTACGAAAATGTAACTTTTACTCCCACCAGTGTGAACTGGAGAAAGAAAGGAGGTGTTACTTAATCCATCAAGGACCAAGGCCAATGTGGTAAGTGACAGTAACAACCAAAGTGGTGTGGATGCCAAGGAGGGTTCGTGTGGTATTGCCATGGATTCCTCTTACCCAGTTTCTTGATCTCCAAGTAATTGATTGATTGTGCATCTTTGTTTTGTGTTTGTGTATCCAATTCCCATGTATAATGTGAAATCAAATAAGCCATTGCAATAGGTGTATAAGTTATGTATTCTTCTTAAATGAAATTCCAATAACATTAAGAAGAGCACAATAACTTTGAGCTTTTTGCCCAAAACTAACTTTGAAACTCGCCTTGCTATTTGTATGTATATGATGATTTAAATATTTTGGGTCTCCGACTTATTGAAAAGTCAGCAGTCAAGTTCATGTACTAAATATTGATTGCGAAATTTCTCGATATAAAGGAAAACTGATCATGTGGGTCCGTTCGCTAGTGAAACGTAACGATTCCGTTGATTTGAATGACGTGGCATCTAAGTGGCATTTCAGTTTACATTATTTATTTATTTATTTATCATTACACGGGTGCTGACGAGGTATTTTAAAATATTTTAATAGTAATTTAAAATTTTAAAAAAGACATGTGTCACTTAATTATTGATACAAAATTATTTAAAATAAATAAATTTACAATATTATCCTTCAAACATTTTAAGTTTTCATTCCCACCATCTTCTTCCTCCAATTTCCTCTGCACTGTGCCTTGAAGGCATTGAAAAGAAATTAATGAAAAATGTTTTCTCTTAGCCTAAAAAATGAACCCAATTGACATTCACTTGTCAAAACTTGTCTTTCCAAACCCTCTCTATACACATGTAAAATGAAGAAAGCACAGCCACAACAGAGAGGAATATATGGATGGTTCTCCAAAACCAGCGAAGGACAGCCGCAACAGATGGTTCTCAAGACCTCCTCCGCGATGAGGATGCACCAGCAACACCAATAGAGATTGTGAATGGATAGTGCCTATGGCATTGAGAGATATAGACATGGAAGGCATTGAGAATTGTAACACAAGAGCATTCTTCATTTTTCTTTCAGCAGCAGCAGCACATAAAACTCTTCAATGAACACTTTGGTATATATGTAATGTAACTATTCAATGGATACACTTTTGTATGTAACTGTTCTATGCTATACAATACAAAACAATGAATCAATGGTTAAGTTGCTTTACAAATCTCTATTCATCAACGCTGCAAAACGGCCAAAGTTGTTCCAGTTTTCTAGGCGAAAAGTATCAGCAGTCATTCTGTAATATGTAAATGACCGTAGAGTTTCTGCGTCTTTTAGGTAACAATTATCATATATCCGCTGCAGTGTATCCTGCATCCAACAATTGTTGTTATTTCAAAACTCAAACAGCATCAACTTACCTCACAAAAACATCAACTTACCCTATCAAATCGTGCTTCGGTATTACATCCAATCAACTGTATACGCTTCTTCTCTGAAACAGCTTGTATCTGGTTCAAATACCGACATGTGAATACAAAATATATATAGATCACTCTACTCTTCAGCTACATTTTGCATCCACAAAGTATACTGTTTTGATTGAAGGAAGTAAGGCTCAGGCTCATTCACCTGTGTGAGTAGTGTTTCTGGGCTGCAACGATACCCGAGTACCATTTCATCGTCCTTCATATCCCAACACCTACAACAAAACATTCAATACATGAGCCTGCTATGCTAGGAAGGAGATAACTGAAAAGTGGCACTGATTCTTACGGAACATGCAAAGCAGCTCCATGGCGAGACAACATTGAAGCAATAGGACCATAACCATCTCTGAAACTGGTGTTGTAGTAATCAGCTGTCAGTTCAGCAGTGTGTGACACTGTATGGTACCACCAATATATTCCGCCGATTTTCGCTGCCAACACAACACGAGTTTGTTCGCTCTGTTGATATTCCTTCAACAAATCAGCTGCCTTTGCGAGAATATCATCTGCATGTCGAACCAGCCTCTCACTGTACCATTCCTGTGAAGAGTAATGCCCATGTCGGGTTTATATATGTTCTAAATGATCCCAATGATAAGTTTTGACAAGATTATTAGCACAAATTGAAGTAGATAACATTTTTTAGAGCATACGTACGAGGAAAAAGTGACCATAATAAAAAATAAAGCCCTTGTATCCCGTATCAAAGAAAGGAACCTCGTCAGGATGAGTATTGTAATTGCCGGCATTCTGCGGGCCCCCATCTGCCCACTTAAGCATTCCTTGTAGGCATGCAGCCATTTTCAAGTCCTCCATCCTGAAAGGAAAACCAACTTTTCAGCACCAAAAATTCAGTACTTGCCAAGTCGTTATTGTATTATACATAAAAAAGATTTTAACTTACATGTACTTGTCATAACACTGAAATTCACCAATTCCTGGGAATCTCCTTCTACCGCCAGCATTAGGATGTGAAGGATACCTGCATGAATTTTGTAAGCAATCTTGCACATTGCAACTACTTTGTATTTATTGATTTCAAAATAGTAACATAATTGTACCTGAGCTCTCCAGAAGGACCAAGCCCAACACTTATTTCTTCAATTACACTTCCAAAAAGGGGTCCAAAATTGTTAACAAAGCTGGACATGAAATCCTCATAACACTGGAGAGCAGTCCGACCACTGAAAAGAGGAAGCTGGTCTACCCCTAGTGTAAGATAGTCATCATTTGGAAACCCATTTTTGTCTCGATAATATATATCCTTGTTGAGATCACCAATCTGAAAGAAACGAAAAGGTCATTTCAGTTTCTAATGAAAAAGTTGGTTATGATTATTTGGGATTCTCTTTTTGTCCACAATTTTATACAAATGAGCCATTGGAAAGAAAGATAACAGCACATGAATGGAGCATAGTCCATAATAATGTACGAGATTCAATAACAACATAAGCCTCCGAATATGCTATATTTTTCATGTTGTTGAAAAGTTAATTCATAAAAAATCGATCTATATTCATGGATAAAGATGATTATGAAGATTCAAGCAATCTGATAGGTTATATATTGTGATGGCCTGACAGGAGACCTTACATTAACCACCCAAGTATCCCCAAATTTGAAAAATGAATAGTGTAATACCTTTTGAATCCACAGCGGAAGACCGACACCGCACTTTCATGCAGGCAACATGTGCATATTTGAGTGAAAAGACAGAGCAACATGCAACTTCAAGCCTAACTCAGCTATCGCTTTGAACAACATTTCATATATAGACCAATCATATGCTAAAGGTGAACGTTCAACAATTCCCCACCAAACCTCAATAGCAACTCCACGGAAACCTGCAACCTTGAGTGCATATAGACTCCCAGTGAAGATCTTCATTCTGAAAGAAAAATTTGCCAAATATCAAATGATTATATCCAAATAATCTACTAAATCTATTTTATAAACAAATGTGGCTCCCACAACTGATGAATCATAATAAAAGCCATGTGTCTCATTTTTTTTGTTAAAGCATCAGAAGTTGAGTAATTACTCTCCAATATTTTCTAGATCAAGAGAAATTACATATTGCAATATAGAGACAGATTCTCATCTGTAAGCACATGCACAATAATACTTATGAAACAGCAAATCGAAGACATAAAACTCACGTCTTCATTCTGATTTTCTTAGTAGCATCATCAAAGCCAATAAAATCAATGGGCACCATGAGAAATAGAGGCACCCTCTTATTTTTTGATGACTGCCGTATAGCATATCTTGCCTTCTCTCGAGAATCCACACTGCATTGCATATACATCATTAGACATTAACAAATAAAGATGATTTGACAATAGAATAAGGGCATCAGAAGTATAGGAAACTTGTTATTTAATTGTGACCATGAACACTAACTGATAGACCCTTCAGTTGATGAATTTCTTGAACAGTAAATAATAATTAACACCTAAAACAGAATCTATGACAAATCCAAATCCACATTAATGACCCTTTAGGCTAGAGATGCATCTAAAATGTAAGTCCAAATATTCATAAACCTGATGCCAATTTTCACCAAGAAATTATGTACTAAAACAGGACATCAGGCCTTTTGGCTAGAGAAGCATCGAGAAGATCAACAGTAAAGTTGAAATGCATAAGAATTGTCAGAAAACACATATGTTATTATGGAAGAAACTTGTAGATTTTGTCTCCAACATATTAGGAGAAACACAATGATTAATGTGCATTTAATACCAATCCTTATTTGTACATCGAATTGCAAAAAAGCATTCATAAATGATGATCAAGTCCATTTCCAGAATAGCAAGCCAAACCAAAAGTAACAAAACCCCATTCCAATTTCCAATTTCTTCTGGTTTCAGAAATTTTCTAAGCACCCAAACAAAGAGAGAGTTGAAAAAGAAAAAAAAAAGGGTTAGACCTGGAAATGTGGGTGTTGGGAGAGAGAGATTGTCCGCCGAAAACAGACTTGTTGTTGTCGAAGAGAGGGTTGTTGGAAACGTTGAGAAGATGAGGTCGAAATTTGAGGTTATCGGTGTGGTTCAGTGGCCTCCAACTCTTCAAGAAGCACTTGCACGCCATATCCATTCTCTCACACTCTCACTGTTACTATTTTCTTCTTTGAATTGCGATTCTTTTTCTTCTTTCAAGTTTCACAATATGTCACTTCCTTGTGATCATGAATCATTATATATCCTTCTCCATTCCGTTCCGTTTTTGTTTTTGATTTTTTTTAAATTGGCGCAAGACCTTGCACAAACTATAGAGATGACCCTGCAGCTTCTTCAAACTTTTGATTTGGTCAAAATGATCTGCTACTATCGGTCACGCACGTCTACATCAACGACAACTCCCCCGTCACCCGTCCCCGTCGATTTTTACCACATCATATTTATGTCACATCAGCCACCCAAAAAAGTCTATGTTTACTCTCCCTCCACCCTGCCGCCGAAAATATAGAAGCGACGACCAAAATTGGTCATGATTGTTTGATCGTTTCGCTTCTTCTCCTCTCTGTTACATTATTTTTTTCCTCTAGAAATAAATCTGTTTATTGACTTTTTTTGTTGTTGTTATTAAAAATATGGGTTTTGTCGAATTTGTGGATATGAAGTATCGTGTCTGTATTTTCGGTGACGTGTGTGATTCGTGGCAGGGCATTTTGGTTTTGTGTTGAGTATTGCGGTGGCAGAGATGAATTGATCGGGAAGATATTTCTGCAAGTGTTTTTTGTTGAAATTGGATCGTTAGTATGTTCTGTTACATAATTAGAGGAGGAGGGATCGATCAAAATGGAGTCTTTGCAGAGCCTGAGGTGGAAAATAGAAGCTCACATTATGTTTTTGTTGTTTTTTATAGTGTTTTTGAGAAAATATGGGTGAAGCTAATGAATTGAGTATCAGGAAGGGAATGGTGGGGGGGTATGTCTCTGAATTTGGACAAGTACTCGAGATATTTGTTGCAACGGTTCATGACAAGCTCAAGAGTCGGAGCTGCAGCAGTAAGCGAGGACGATTCAGGGGAGATTGAGCTGAATCTTGGACTGTCACTAGGGTCGATTTGGGATTGAAAAAAGTTAGAATAAGCTTATCATATAATTTTCTATTACTGGATTGATCCTTATGGTCCATGACGTTGTTGCGGCGTCGTCGGTTGGATACCCGACATTGATAAAAACGTCGTCGTTGCCGGTGGAGAAGGATGAGTGGTGTAGGAAGAGGAGACGAGGGATTTTTTGGGTGGATAACGTTGCGGGAAAGACGAGATGGATGGTGACGTGGAAAGAAAAAAATCTGACGTGGACGTGTGACGGGACATTGTTGTTGACGTGGACGTATGAGACCGGCAATAGCAGGTCATTTGGACCAAATCAAAATTTTCAAAAAGTACAGGGGCCATACCAATTTCAAAAATACTCGAGGGTCATCTCCATAGTTTCAACAAGTACAAGGAGTCTTGCCCCAACAAATTGCACATAACCCTTATGACGATACCATTTAAAACATATAACACTTATACTTTCAATTTTTGCAGATAATTACTTAAACTTGCAATAAATCATTTATGTAGCTAGATGAAAATTGAATCGGAAAAACCATGTGTTGTGCACATATTGTTTAATTTTATGTAATTACACAATTACCTTTCATATTTAACTAATTGAACATTTCGGCGACCACAAGATTTTTTCGGTCGTCGAATTCTTCATTTTTGCCGAATTCTATGAACAAAACAAAACTCCCAAAATTTTCAATCAAAACCAAACCAACAACTATCACTACAAAATTTTCAATTCAAACTAAAATCATCACAAAATCAAAACCAATTGAAGCCAAAATCAACACAAACTCCCAATTCAACCCAAAATGTTACAGTCCTTGCCGCCGGAGATGGAGAGAGCACGCCATGGAAAAGGTTTGCTACTAGAGATAGAGAGATCAAGCCAAAGATTGAGACGACGCCAGAGCAGATCAGCATGTGGAGATGACACAGGGTGGGGATTGTGATGCGATATCGGTAGAGCAACAACTTCTGATGGTCAGAGAGCATCGACGACGGCAGCAGAGTTCAGAGGCATTGGTTGCTTCATGGAGTAGTGTTGCTGTTGCGGCGACGAGTTGTGCGTGAGAACTCCAGCAGCAACATAAGCTCCACCATCGAAAAATATGGAGGATGCCGATGATGATGGAGAGTTCAAGCGGCATCGAGATCTCCAACAAACGTTGTGTTTTGAGATCATAGTAGAGGTCGTGATGAGCTTAGATATGGCTCAGACAGGGCTACTATGAAAAGTGAGTTTCATATATGAGGAGATCTGGTTCGTGGTGTATAATTTGCGCGAGCAGGGGAGCATGGAAGGCCACCTCTTTGGGCGGTATGGATTGATGTCGTTGGCAGCCATTTCGGTAAATGTACAAATTGTTGTCAAGTGGTACAAAACTCAAGTGGAAATCCGAGTTATCAATACTAAGGGACTAAGGTTAACTAGCGAATAATCAATTGGAGTTAAAAGCGAATCTGCTCTAAAACGCAATAAATCAATTCCTTTGGTAGATATAGAACAATATAGTAAAATAAATACCTTTTAAAAAAAGCATAAAATATAAATATATACAATTGATCAAAAAGAAAGAGAAAGAAATATATGCAACATGATAATGTAAATTATGTAAATGATTTGAAACAATGAGTTACAGTATAAATTGGACTTTACCTATTTGTTTCGTCCCACATGATGTCCACACCCGCATTTGTACTCGAATGTCTATTTGTAAGGATCACCTAAGACTCAAGACGAATACGTCAGCCTCCGACGACCCGCACATAATTCATTCCCCAAACATATTACTGCAAGGGGGTCCACATACGTCTAGGTTTTGCGACTAGTGCTATGTAGAACATAGCCCAAAGATATATTACTATCAATGAGTTCTCCCTATACAACGGTTCAATCCATGAGGGATAGTTCCACTGTAAGGAAGAAGCTTGTACTACGATCGTGTTTGTGGTAAATTACTCCAGGCACAAACAATGGGCTGGCTGACTAAGAGGATCTCACTTTTAGACAAAACAACCCAACACATACGATAAATCATAATTAATTACACTATTAACCATTAAAGAGATAACATGCACATTCATAGACAAACACGCATATTAAACTTTCAACATACAATCAATTAGAAATTTTATAAACGAAGAAATAAGTTGATTACATAAAAGAAATCTCTACGCTAAGATAAGTAAAGCAAAACAAACTCGAGACCGAGCACTATTATCACTTGACTCTGCTCGTGCGATGCTCAACGTGGGCGGAATGGAAGACTCCAATGAGTTCCCCGAATACCCATTCTCGGCTCTAACCACACAACCTTTCCTCCTCCTCTTCACAGATGCTTGGAAATGGTGTCATCACGTCAATATATAAAGTGTCCAGCCAGACGATGTCGATCGCGACCCTTGTGAAAGTGTGACAACGCGAGAAAAAGTTAACACCAATCTTGGCATTTTGCAAACCCTCAGGATGTCGTGGCCTTGGGTGTAGATGTCACGACATCGTTTTGACCTATTAATCAACTTTGATTTCTCGTTGACTTTTCTTTTTTGGCTCCATTTTGCCCATCATGTGCGCTTCAAAAGTCTTGAAAACACATTAAAAGCTGGAGCACGAAAGAGAGGCAAAAACACATCATAATATACACAAAACTACTAAAAATGAGGTAAAAAGAATAAAACTAATTAAATCGACCATAAATACCAAATAACGCTAAATGCGTCCAATTAACATCATTAAGGCCAGAATATGACTCAAAACCTAAGGAAAAACACACTAAAAGTAAGAGGATAGCTCGCAGAAAATAGGTCTAAATGGGAGTTATCAGTCGCAGGTAAAGATCAATGGCGAATAGGCTTGATCTTCGGCGAACAACTCGACTTCTTCACGATAGCTATGTGTACTGATCTCCGGTAGAGTGTTGGATGACAACGAAGGCTTGCGTCTCTGGGCGGAATGGACAGACAGAGCTCGCCATGCGTGGCAAGAGATGAAGCGGTGTAGGTAAACCGTCTCTATATCGTGTTTCACCAGAGATCTGATCTGCTGTATTTTTTATTCAAACAGTTTAGGGTTTGTTTATCTCATCACTTAAGTACAACAAGGGGTATTTTAGTTTTTTTTTTTATATTAAACTAATGGTGTCATAAAATAATCGACCATCGACACGTTTAGGTGGTTATATGCAAAAAAATTAAAGTTTAGGGGAGTTATATGCTTTAAGTGGCAATTATGGGGTTATGCACAATTTGCTCTAAGAATAATTTCGGAAAATTAAGGTCCAATTTCATGGTTCTAGTTTGGTCTAAACATTTAACCTCTAACTAGGATTTAACATGTTTTGATCCCTTAGACTCTTTTTTTTTTCAATTAAACCTACATCACATGTTTATTTGATTTTGATGCGACTCGTCATCACGTCATCTAAGATTTTAAACCACATCATTAGTAAATGTCAAAATTCAAATGTGATAGGTGGAATGACAACATTTCAAATTTATTTTTGAGGCAAGAACACCAAAATGATGTCGTTTTGGGCGTGATTAACTCAAAAATGAAATAATGTCGACCTATATATCACATCTAGAGCCTGATGTAGAATAAAATCTTAGCTAACATAATGATGATGTGTCACCTTAAGCTGACGTGACGCATCAAAACC
>JAYMTG010000180.1:0-15734 GCA_036897565.1 Pelargonium exstipulatum | reverse complement strand
AGTGGAGATACCGAATCCTGTTGCAGATCGCTTCTTGTCGTTCCACACAGGCCCGGCCAAGTCGATGTGCATCCACTGAACCTTCTCGTCAACAAACTGTAATAACACACTTTAGCGTCAAGATTTATCCGAAAGGATCATTGGTGCAAGTTACATATCACAATGCACAAGCGAGCGGGAACATAAATATGGTGTCTCTATGGGGAAATGAGGTTTGTTCGGTTATTAACGATCAATAGAAATGGTGGAACACTGGAACTGGAAATATAAGCCGGTAATTTGGGCTCAAACCTGACCAAAATTTTGTGGATTCTGGGTCACTTGCACAAACACACATTTTATAGGTAACATGCAACCCACACGAACCTAAACATCTTGCGAGTTGGAGCTGGATTAGGCCTTTTCGATCTAAACTATACAATACCTGCTTTAAAACCAGAATTGCTAGCTCTAACCATAAGCTAATAGTAGAGCTAGAAATTTGCACTGGAACCCGTAAGCCCTCGAAATTCGACTCGGACAACTCATACTCAACTTACACATTTTCTATGTAAAACTCTCAAGGTTAAGTTAGGTATTTTCAATAGATGTGGCTATGCAGGATTCGAGTTGAAATTGCCTAATCCGAACCTGATCCATAAGAGGTGTGGATTCTATCGGGTTGCAGGTCGGGTTGGGTTTTGGCGGCAAACTGTTCGAGTCCATGAGGTTTCCCCAATCCAAAATTTGATTGGGTCCATTTTTTGGGACTCAAACCTTGGAAATGCGGGTCAGGTTTCGGGTTTGGGACAAACTTAACAGCTTTACTTTTTAACCTAAACTCAAGATCTGAATTGTCAGCTCTAATTGATAGCTAATGCTTGAGGGGAACAAGAATATGCAACCGACATTTCCAACAAAGATAGAGAATGTGACGAGCAAGAAACGCTATTGTAGTGTATACCTGTTTCAAGAAAAGGGCTGCAGTGATAGCACCGCCTGGACGACCACCAGTGTTGACCATGTCAGCCACTCCTGATTTCATGGAATCCCAGTAACTGTCCTCCATTGGCATCCTCCAAAATTTCTCCCCACTGGCCTCTGAAGCTGCAAATACCTCCTTTGATAGGTCATCACTTGGCGAAAAGACACCTAATAATGAAATTAGCAACATTATATTGAGAACTCAGCAATCATATAAGAGACTGTATGTGCAATAGAAATAATTGATAATCGATAATAGACAAGTCATGGCCATGACAGAACGCAGATTAGATGCTCGCAAACGTAAGGTAGTGTGTGATGTGAAACATGGAGGTTAGAGCTGGCAATTTAGTCTCGAAGCCGTGGGCAGCAGAATCCAACCCACATGTTCACTAGTTTGAGTCCACAAAATAGGCCCGATTAATTCTGCGGGACGGGATTGTTTGATATGCGAGATTTTTGGATCGGTCAACCCACTCACTTTCCATTACAACCCCACAATTGACCCAACCCACAACCTCTTGTGGGTTGGAAACAGGTTAGATCCTTTCAACGTGTACCCTACCCGAAAGGCCGAAACTCTAATTGCCAGCTCTAACGGTTTCCAAAAACTGCATGAGTTAATTATGCATTTTACTCAATAGTAAGGGGAGTAATTTTCTCTATAGTTCTCAAAACTAGAACCCGACATGGGTATACTTTCTCCTATCCCCCTCCACACCTTAAAGTCAAATTTCAGCTTTTGAAGCTAAATGGTCGCCTAATCCAAAAATCGCCACGGATTTAGGGATTCTTACAAGAAGATTTACATACCTGCAATTGAGGGCCCAAGAGCGACTACACAAGCCCCAGTTAATGTGGCCAGGTCAATTATCTGCAAAGCAAATCAATATGGTATTGGTTTCAACTTTCTACGAAACATGTGTTTGAATACTCTGAACTTGAATTTGATAGACCACAACATGAAAGAATGTAACTGGATAATTTAAAAATATTGGTTCCATGAACACTACTGGGAAACCAAATAAAACAAAGTGTTTTCATAAGATTAATCCTGTTAATAAAATCAAATTGTGTATTCTATTTCTAATGTACCTTGTCTACACCTTGGTTACAAGCATATACCAAGGCATCAGCAAGTGTAAGTCGGCCTTCAGCATCAGTGTTATTGACCTGCAATAAAAAGAGAAATCAATGAAGCGTAAGTTTGTGTAACCTTTTTATGAAAGGACTGTTGGTTATACTTTTCACAAACACGAGAAAATTTATACCTCGATCGTCTTTCCATTGGAAGCTGTGACAATATCTCCGGGCCTCATACCTGTTCCGCTTATCATGTTCTCACAAGCTGCAACAATGAAGTGAACCTACAGATATAACAAGATCAATTGCCAAGTCACAGAAAACATAATTTTTAAAATTCAGTTGCATGAAATGATGACAAAATATAACACACTTGAAAACAAACTAGGATTGTATTTCGTGAAAAGGTAATAAAAAGTCCATCGCTGTGATTGGCTCACCTCTACTCCAGGAGGTTTAATTTGCCCAATGGCTTTTGCTGCACCGAGAACGGCTGCTGAACCTCCCATGTCAAATTTCATTAGTTCAATTAAACAGCCAGGTCCTGTTTTGATGTTGTAGCCACCACTAGTAACAAAGAAAATGAATATTCAACAAATATAGAAAAAGCTAGCACAGCCAAAAGCGAACAAAAATGACGAAGAACGAACGATGAATTAGCCAGGTCATCCAAATAGTTACATTGTGCAAACCTAAAATTTACGACTTTTCTTCCCCATTTCAACCATGCCTCTTCTTCAACAATGATAAATGACTAGGTAAAATTTACCTCAGAAGTAAAATAATTACCTGTCAAAAGTCAACCCTTTTCCAACCAAGGCCAATTTAGTTTTAGCCGGTCCACCTGAAGGTTTGTAGCACAAATGGATGAAATGTGGTGGATTTGCAGAGGCTGCAGCAACTCCCAAATAGGATCCCATTTTCAATTCCTTACATTGCTCTACATTCAGAATTTTCGCAGAGAAGACATCGCTATATGTGGAAGCAATCTTTGAAGCTTCTTCTGCGAGTGCCCCTGAAGTATATATAGAAGAAAATTTAAACAAAAAACACTCAGACACTACCTCACCAAATAGTACAATTTAACATTTATAGTACAAAGTGATCATAAATGTGGGCAACAAGAATGATGAATGCATAAAATTTGTTTTGTTTTTTTTAAAAAAAAGGATCTTATACGAACCAGGGGTAAGCACGTTGGCAGGAGAATTTACGAGCTCTTTTCCAAAAATAACTGCTGAAGAAACGTATTCAGCATGCTTGATTTTCTTCTCTAGTTCAGGTCCAGTTCCAAGCCCAATAATATCCACAGATTTCAGTGATGGTTTCTTTGACTCTGATTTATATCTATTATCTTCATGAATCCCCAACACCGTCCCTATCATATAGCCATTAAAGAAAAGTTAGACCTTCTAGATCACACTTAACCTAAGGTATATGCAGCCATGTATTGACATTAATTACAATGTCAACTAATTACCAGATGCAATAGCTGAAGCACTAGTAAGCTTCATTTCGTTTGAGAGACCATCAGCAGATGCAAGCACAACAGCAACATTGCTTGCTTGAGCAGCCTTAGCTACTGCTGCAACAGCCTCGCCTAAACCCCGGAATACCGATGTAGATGAAGCTGATTGTCCAAGGCCAATCAAGCCAACCCTTTTGGATCCAATGCCAGGAAGCCTAAGAATGGTAGACTGTCCAGCTTTTCCAGTGAAATCTTCCTCCGAAGAGGCTTCTGATAAGAGACCACCCAATTTCGAATCTAGTGTCTTCAAAATCGAGTTCTGGAACTTCGAGTTCTCATCCCTCGCCAAGTCTTTCTCAGTGACACCAACGGTAAGAATGTCTCCCTTCCATTCCGCCACATCAATCTCTTTCGCAGCAAAAGATATCTATTGGGCATTTCCACAAACATGAATAACTATCATTCCAGTATTTCAGCAACAAAAAAAATAAAAATATCTCAGAAGCACCATGTCAAATAGTGTTATCTCTGAACCAGCATACACATGATATATTGAGTATATAAAATACATAACATGATAACACAATCAAAAGATCCAGATTTTACCCAAAAAACAATGATCAGAAACCAGTCATTGATCAATTTCAGCACATAATAACCAGTCAAAAGAGTCTTATACTATGATCACAGAAACATAGAGAAAATGTACCCCCAAAATTTAAAATCAACTAGCATCGTTTCCACCAATACATCTATAAATTTACCCCCAAATGGCAAAAAATAAACAGTGAATTTTTCTCACACACAACTAAACTCTAAAATAGCCAATTAAAAACCCAATCACGCAACAACAACAAAAAAAATCACTTAGTCACAGATTGTAGCACACAACGATCAATCAAACTACAAAACGAACAGAATCTATAAATGGGATTGTGAAAAAGCATAGTAAACAAAAAGTCAAATCAGTCAAAACCCAAAATCAACTGTACAAATCAGAATTGAGCCAATCAAAACGAACCCAGATAAAACATCTCAGATTCACACAAAACACAGAAGTGGGTTTGTATATAAAACAAAAAAGATCGAAAATTTTCAAAAAAACCTTGGGAGCATCGATGACAGTAGGCTGAGTGAGGCCGAGATTGGCCTGAGCGATAGTGTGAGCCATGCGCTTCCCTCTGCGAGAAGACAATGGAGGAGCTGAAACTGCGAGTGCGAGCGAGAGGTGTAGAGACGGAGCAGCTCGCAATCTAGAGAGTAGCCGAGAGGATGAGGAAGGAGAAGAAGCGAGAAGTGAAGTGGCCAAAGATACAACAATGGCGGCCATTTTTGGGTGTGGGAGTGTGTATGGTATTTATAATGAGCTCTCGGGGTCTGCTTCGTTGGGACTGTGGCTCTGGTGGTGTTTATCTCCTCCACCTGCTCCTAAACGCCATGTGATGTGACCTTTTTTTTTTTTTTTAAACCTAAATTTGTGGGTAAATAAAACTTATAATTATCTATACCAATGATGATTGCATTGAATTTAAGGGGAGTTTTTTTTTTTTTTATAGAAATAAAAAATGTTAGGATCATTTTTTTTTCGTCGAGAAAAAAAAAAGCGACTTGTTGCATAACGGTATATAGCAAAGTTTATAAGTTGTGTTATATCACATTTACTTTACAAGTCCTCTACAATGTGAAGTGATAGATGCTCATGTAAGATAAGTCGTTATTCACTATGCTCGGGAGGCGAAATTAAAGTTTTAAAACCCAACTATGCCCCTAAAAGCAAACTCTTGAGAGGGAAGTTATAAACTTGTCGTGAGTCTCACTTCTTTACCGACCAACCACACATCGTCACATATCTCTTTTAGTTTATATAAGTATAATTATCTGACCTCTTGAAATGGGAAGTGCCCATTTTTTATATTACTCACTCATTCTTGTCTTGAATTTGATCTAAACTTGAAATGCTCAAAATATTTTTAACGTTATAAGGAAAATCTCATTTTTCAGTGAGCGAATTTTCAAACATATGTTCTCGTAATTCTTCCACCTAACAATGTTCCTAAATTTAAGCTTGGAGAATTCATTGATAGAGTATATTTTCCTATTTCATTGTTGCGTACTTGGGATCATTACTTGACTTTTCTTTGCAATAATTGCTTCTTGAAATTGATGCTTCTAAAAAAGAAGAGTCCAAAGAAGAAAAAACTTGTAAATTGATGATACCAAAAATAAATAGTGAGACAATATATTAGACAACCTTAAATAGTAAGGCCCATTAGAAGGGACTCACTCATTGGGCCCATTCTATACAAAGAAAGCCCAAAACGAATCGGGGCAAAAAAATCCGAATCCGTTATCCGACTCCGACAAAGGTTTCTTGTTCCTCATGCTCTCTCCCCTTCAGGACTGATTCTCGTACTTCACCTCAAAATCGGAAACCCTCCTCTCTATAATTTACCAATATCGAGAAGAAGCAGTTTGTGAGGTGGATCGATTCAGAGAGAAGAGAGAAATGGTGGGAGCGAATTTGAAAGCGGAGACACTGGCTCTGATGGACAAGAGAACCGCCATTGAGACGGAGATGAACATCATCATCGAGCGCCTCTCTCAGCCCGGAGGTCCCGGTCTCTCCGGCAACCTTGTTGACTCTGAGGTTACTGTAAAAAAATATTATTTCTAATTGTTGCTTGATGTGTTTGTTTGTTGTGAAACCCTGGGTAGAAGGAACTGGAGCTGAAAACGGAAAAACAAATTGTGGGTTTTGAGTTTTGCTTGATTTGTATTGATTTTTGTTTTCTGGGTATGCGCAATTTGGCTGAAATTATTTCCTTTTCAGTTCGATTTAGTTTCTATTTTATTTTTAATTTCTGGAAAAAATTAGTAGACTGACAAGTTACACTGTTTGGATCTTTTCTTCATTGTTCACTTACCAATTATGGTTTCTGATTTAAGTATTTGCTCTGTTTGGTTAGTGAGAATGTGCCAACAGCTCAGAGTAATTATTTTTTGCTCTCTCTTCATCTTAGAGAGTTTATTTTTGCTTCCAAGAGGTACAATTGTGCAAATTCAGCTGAATTTCCTCAGATATTATTGTTTCTATGAGTCGAAGCTTCAACTGATTTGATAGTGTAATTTGGTTGTTCTGTTGGCTATTGAGTTTGTCATTAGTGATTAGTGCAAGATTTACGTTTATGGTTCCTAAGTGAAGTATCAAGTATTTGATATGTTCAGCTCAAATTTCTAAGTTCTGTTCCTTTTAGCGTTACATGATGTTCATGACTTCGACTAATGCCTTATTGTTTTCATTCCTTCAAATTATATAGGGTTTTCCTCGGTCTGACATTGACATTCCAGTGGTGCGAGCAGAGCGACATCGTCTTGGCGGTGAGTTGTTTTGTTATGATATTTTAATTTGTTGTCCTTTGAACTTTGCATTTTCTTTTGGTAAATGTTGTGATGCCTAGCAGGGTAGTAACTTTGTAAGGTGTGAATATGTGATATAATGTCTTAAAACATGGATAAAATGTGGTGCAAGATTTGAGGGGCAGATCATTATATAAGATTTTTTTAGCAAATTATTTTGGAGGGCAACATGATCTTATAAGTGTTCGGAATCATTTGTTGCTTTAATGTCAAGATGCTTATTGTATATATCTGCTTGAAGCTCTTAAGATACCAAACCTTTCCTTCTCCTTTAATGGATTCATGCAGCCGAACCCGACATTGTTTGGGAAATGGCTTGGTTGCTATTGTTGTTGTATAAATATGGACCTTTTCTTTACTTTCATGGATTGCTTCCTTGATTTATTCATGTATTAAATGTAGTATGTGGCAACTTCATTTAATTATCCATGTTAAACATCATTGTTTTTCTTCTCTTCAGAGCTGCGAAATGACCACAAACAGATAACTGAGAAAATAAATCAAAATATTCAAGTACTGCATTCAGCAAGGCTTACTCAAAAACCATCACCGCTCAAAGATTCAGGTAAGAGGCTGAAAAGTTAAACTCTTGCGACTTTTTCTAACTGTGTCTCCTATGAAATTTCATTAGCTTTTGAAGATGATATTGCTATCAATGGTAAAGAATTGCGCTTATTAAATAACAATGCAACAATTTGCTTTCTTTTCCCAAATTTTCCTTTCTATCACTATCAAAATAATCAATCTACATGCAATTTCTAATGGCTAGTTGGTAGAAGGTAAGTATGGAAAGTAGTATGCTGATTAGTGACAGTCAAACACATTTTTGACTGTCTTCCTAAAACGTTGAAACCCGAAGAATGGAGTAATAAACCAAATTGGAAGGAACATTTGTTTGTAGTAGTGGTAGTGAGGTATCTCATCTTTTCAGATATCGTCCAATGTTTCTGTAACTGGTTCTATAATGATGTTTTGTGTGCAAAATACTTACTGAATCTGTATGCCTCATCTACAAGGTAATGAGGAGTCAAATAGTCAGAACGTATCTTTTGTTGCTGCTTCCTCACAAAATGTTGTGAGAGATTCTCCTAGTTCCATGGACGTGGATGTGGTTTCAAGCATACCTTTTGCAATGGTTGATGAAATAGCAGATGCTTCTCCAGCTGCAGAAGATGGCTTACAACTTGGAGATCAGATCCTGAAATTCGGAAATGTGGAAGCTGGTGATAATTTGCTTCAAAGGCTTGCTTCTGAAGCTCAGACAAATCAAGATTGTGAAATACCTGTGGTAGTTTTGAGGCAAGGTGCACCAAACAACTTAACATTGACACCGAGAGCATGGCAAGGCAGGGGTTTGCTTGGGTATGTCTCATTATCGTTTCATTACTAATTAAATGTCCTGACTGATTTGAATTCGATTGCTATTAGTTGAGCATGTGCCCTAATATCGTCAAAACAGGAGTTGCTAACAATAACATACTTCAAATCCTTGCTTTAAAATGTCACTTTTGAGTTTCTACTCCCTACTAGTTGCTACTATTGTTGAAGAACCTATAGGATGATTAATCTTCGGCAAGTAATTGACCACCTACAAAAATGTTGAACATGAGATGTATGCGTTTTACACAAGCCAAATTGCACCTTCTAAGATTCCAAAGTACACACAACATTGGAAACCATTAGAGTTGATGCTTAGTGTATATTGTCAACTGCCAAGTGATGCCAATTGTAGCTTTCTTTTAGTGTATTATCTTTTTCATTCGCAAATATGGAGCAAACAAAATACTGTTGTGCAATTGGTTAGAGCTGTTCGCATTTAACTAACATTTGTACACCAAGTTCACATTCCAAAACAAGTTGGTGTTTTATACTGCTATTACTTTTACACTGATCATTTAACATGAAAATAGCTCATTCTCGGGTTATGTTTGGTACGTGCAGGTGCCATTTCCGGATCCTATAGACGGTGCGGTTTCAAGTCATTACATGGATAGTGCAGTCAAGTGGTTGGCTTGGTTTTTTGTTGTCTGCTAGATGGTGCTCAGATATAGACTTCTTTACAGTTAATTTTCTGCATCTAGTTAGGCATTTGGATACAAAAACTTGGCATCTTGTCTGGTATCTGGTTTTCTTGTGTTGATTCCAGAATGGTTTATGCTAATCTATCAGAACTGAAATGATTAGCTAATGGATTAGAATTTTAGTCTTGTTTATGAAGTATGGTAATTTTTTTGTTTTGTTGAAGTACCTTAAATTTGGCTTTAATGCTGTCTCTTCCTCAATGTTATTTTTAGTCCAAAATGCTAATTGTTGTAAATATTGGAATTTTTTTGGGTATAAGTGATAATCCCAATTAGAATTGCAAATCTCGGGACGAGTTGCCGTGCAATTATCGTGACAAATTAACATATAGTAAAAATAAAAGATGATAACTAGGTGTCTCTAAGTTGATAGAACGAGAGCTAAAGATTTGCAAATAGATATATTTTGAACCAATAATCGCAGTCTTTTTTATCCGGGTTCAGGCGGGGCGAGTTACAGTGCCCCTATCCCGTTTGAGAGGAATACAGAGATTTCGATTGAGGAGAATACAAAGATTCTGATTGATAAAAATACAGAGATTCTGATTGATGAAAATAGAAAGATTCTGATCGAGGGGAATACAGAGACTAAGATCGCTCGGATCGACTCCAAGGAGTCATAGGTCATATCTAGTGTTCAGGGGTGCATCGATTTAGTAATTTATTATGAGCCTAAACAACGGATTCAATCAAGTTCTTGCCAATAACCACACCCGCTGAATAGAAACATTAAACTGCCCGAATGAGTAATTTTTGTATGCTACATTACCCAAAAAATACCCAAATGGAATGAAGAGGAAACCGGTTCTTCCGGTGTCTCAGTTCCATCGAGAATTTCATTTAATTCGAAAACTAACTAAATAAATAAATAGAAAGTAAAGCCCAATCTTCAGTCTCTCTCTCTCTCTCAATTTCGGTCTCTAGCTGAATTCTCTTGCGGATCGAACCATCCTCTCTCCAGCATTCGATCAACATTCTCGCCGAGGTACGCGAAACCCACTTTCCCGCATTTTCTCGGCAGCTTTCCCTTCCATTTTCTCGGAAAATAATTACAGCTGATGACAATTGCGAGCAAATGTGTCAGCTTTTCCTCCATGTGGAGCGACTGAAACGACACAGTTTCAAAACCCTCCCCTTTTCACACTGAGCGCTCTCGTTTTCCACAATGCAGAACGGAATCTCTGGGTTTCGAGGTTCTTTTGAGCTCATTTGAATGTAAAAAACAGAAAAAGGAAAGTTTTTTTGTTCATATATGTGTGTGTATATATTTGGATAAACCCTAGCTCTGGTGAAAAGGTAAACCCATTTTACCCATTTTGGCATCTTCTGTTCTTTGGTGAAGATTTGCGTTTTCCTTGTTTTTTTGGGGTTGATTTTGCATATAAGTATGAGAAAATGGGGTTTTTTTTGTGGGGGCTGTTTGATGGGTTTTGACTTTTTATGAGCCCTAGTGGTGTTGGAATTGTAAATTTGGAGGGTAGGTGAGTGATAAGCTGAGATCTGAGCTGGGAGCTATAAGGGTCAGGTTGGTGAATGTAGTTGGTTTATTGAAAGCTTCTATGAGTATTGGTTTGTGAGGTTTTTAACTGATTTGAGCTGAGAGTTGAAGAAAAATGGGGGTTCCAGAGAATCATGATGGTTTTTTTAGAAGATTTGGAAATTAGTAGGGTAAATTCAAGGAGTTGAGCAAACTCTGAGGCTAAATTTGGGGATTTTCTGATTAAGGGGTCAAGATCTCCGGAAAATTGTGTTGAATACAAGAGGGTTTCATGTTTTAAGTTTTGTCTATGTTGGGAGCTCCACGAGTGAGGTCAATGAATGTGACTGATTCAGAGGGTAGGCCGGTATTTGGACCTGTTGGGAACAAGGCTGGGTCGTTCAGTTCACAGAAACTCGCTTCGAAGCCTTTGAGAAAAGCTGAGAGATCTCTGGAAGAGGGTGTGAAAGATCACCGACCCTCTAGGGTTACCAATTCCTCGCCCAAGCCACATTCTATGAGTGCTACTTCAATACTTCGTAGGCATGGGCAGTCACTGCATTCTAGTTTATTACTAAATGCTTCATGTTCTTCTGACGCCTCCCCTGATTCATTTCACAGTCGGGCTTCAACTGCTAGGATAACACGGTCTAACAGTTTAGGGAGTCGGAGAAAGCAGTATGCTTCGAAGCCAAGAAGTGTTGCTTCTGAGGGTGGTTCAGAATCTCCACATAATGGTTCACAAACCAAAAAGCAGTGTGCATGGGTGACGCCAAATACTGGTGCGTACTTGATCCTTTGAAATCTCAAGTTATTTTCATAAATTTTAGGGTTTCATGGATAAAACTTTATCATGTAGCTAGAAGAAGCACGGATTTTTATCTGTATGCTACAAAATGCCCTAGTTATGCTTTTAGGTAGCATTTCAATTATAATTTTGTTCAAGATGGGAATTAAGTGATTCTCATTGTTCATGTTTGGAATATGAATTTTTGTCATCAAAATGGCTTCATATTTTTTTTTAAATCCAAATGCTACATACTTTCTTTTTGGTATCAAAATTGCTACAACCCAATGAAATTCAGAGTTGAGCTTCTTTCATATACTTTTGAATTCTAATCAGCAACTTGTTTGTATAATTCATGCATATGGTTGTCGTATTCATTATTGCTCTAGACTTTGCTGGAGTGATAGGTTTTAGTGTCGGCAGTAGTTACATTTTTGAGAGAATGGAAGTGAGAGGGATTTGATGGGGGTGAGAGTGACAGTTTAGAGAGATAAATCACATTGTTATGGACAGTGGTGGTAGTGGAAAAAGTCAGAGAATAGAGGAGATTGAGGGTAGTGTTGTGGAGGCGGCGGTGCTGTGAGTGAGTAATAAAGAGAGGGTGGTTGTTGTGTTCTTGACAAGTAGTTGAGAGAAAGTGGATACGAGGTATGTGAGAAGAATGATTAATCATATGTCTATTAAGAAAAAGAACAAAAACACATATTGGTGAGAGAGAGACGGTCAAAATGGTCAAGAGTGTGTCAGGGTTACTTAAATGGGTATTTTGGTCATTTCATAATTAAGTTTACGGAGTTATTAAAGGAATGAGTTTGGAGAAGTATATAGTAGTTATGCATCGCGAAAAAATTTCATGATACTTATATACAAAAGGTGCAAATAACAGGAGCCATATGCAATTTCTTCTTTGTGCGTAGAAGATACTCTTTTGGTTATGCAAGTGTAGTTTTTAACTTGCTCAAAGTTTTGTAACTAGACCGCATCTACTTGGCTAGAGGTTAGGTTTATTTGGAGGGCTTTTATTTCATTAAAATTGTTCATTTTACGTACTTCCTTAATTTGCGTGAATAAATTGAAAATGACACTTATTCGAAAACGGAGATAGTAGTGTAGTACATAGCTTAAGTTTTACCAAGATATACAAAAGTGCACTTTTTCACTAGCCGTTTGTTCCTAGGGAAGCCAGTATATAGATGTTACTAGATGCCCTGATATCGCTTCTCAAGTTTCATCTACTCCACTGACTATTTTCGTGTCAATTAGACCCATCTTATGCTGCTTTCCACGATGAAGAATGGGGAGTTCCAGTACATGATGACAAGTACGTAATAACAGTCGCCTTTTCTTTTTCATTTATATAATTATTGAATTCAATTTTGCCTTGATACGATCGTATTTAATAGTTCATGTAAAATCCTTGATCACCTGCAGGAAATTGTTTGAGCTTCTTGTCCTTTCGGGTGCTTTGGCAGAACTTACTTGGCCCGCCATCCTAAGCAAGAGACACATTTTTAGGTAGCATTCCTATAAACACCTATTAAGCTTCCATCTTAGTAATTCCCTCCCAAAATATGTGCAATTTTATGGTTTAGTCCTCGTGGTTGTGCTTCCCCGTAACTTGATCTTTTTCAACATGTTTCCTCTGTTGACAAGATTCTCTTTGCAGGGAAGTGTTTTTAGATTTTGATCCACTTGCTGTCTCAAAACTAAACGAGAAGAAGATAATTGCTCCAGGAAGCACTGCAAGCTCTCTGTTATCAGAACTTAAGCTGCGCGCTATCCTCGAGAATGCACGTCAAATATCAAAGGTAGATTCTTGTTTTTTTCCTATCATTTTTAGCTTCGTCTAGTTAAAGATGGATGATTACAGCTCGTTAAGCAATTACTACCCTTATCAGACAATTCAGTTTGTACTTTTGGAGTTGCCTTGTATCATGATTCCTTATTGTGGGTCTCTTTTATTGATGACAATTAGGGTTTGGGTCAGGTTATTTAAAGTCCGGTTGAGAAAACCCAAATTCAACTCATACTCTTCCCATGGCATATCCAATTATGCAGGTCAGATTTCGGGTGCCCGTATATTTGGATTTGGGTCCAAATTGCCAAGATTTACTCTCTAGTATTCTTCTCACAGAAATTGCTAGTTATGATATCGATTTTCTATTGTGGGTCTCGCTTATTGATGATGCTGGTTAGGTGAAAGTAGTTGATTGGTGGTCCCGAGCCTTCTACAGTTTCATTCTCGCATAGAACAAACCGAAATGATTTCATGAATTTGACCTTAAAACAACAATGCAACCTAATTATTCCTCTTATTTAACACACCAGCTTCCCCAGCTAGTTAGGTTCCGAGTCAATTCTCAGACCCAACAACTTTCAAGACCTTAACAACTCTTTACTGCATGGTTACTATCATTACCATTGTGAGTAACACTTTGCAGGTTTTGCTGTTGCCAGATCATAGACGAGTTCGGGTCATTTGACAAGTATATCTGGAGTTTCGTGAACTACAAGCCTATAGTTAGCAGATTCCGGTACCCTCGACAAGTTCCCGTTAAAACTCCGAAAGCAGATGCGATAAGCAAAGATCTGGTGAGAAGAGGTTTCCGAAGTGTTAGCCCTACAGTCATCTACTCATTCATGCAGGTCGTGGGCATTACAAACGACCATCTCACTGGTTGCCCTAGATTCCAGGAGTGCATTGCTGCAGCAGAAGCGGGGAAGGAAGAGAATGGCGCAACGAGAAAGGCTGAGGATCAAAAAGCCGTGGAAGATGTGATGGAATCAGAAATTTCCCGAGCTATCGACGAGTTGAGTTTGTCATCAGAATGATATATATGCACAGATCATTTCATTCAGCTGATCAGTTCACCTTGTTGACTGGTTCTGAGCTGTGGATGTGTAGAAAATTATAACAATTCATGTATGATCCTATGTGTTGTGGATTAGTAGAGATTGTAGATTCAAAATGGTGCAAATTTTTGTACAGTGGAAATGTTGTTTCAATGCCAAAAAGAAAAAGAGAGGATTGGGTCACTTGCACAATATTATTCCTGTAATTTTAGATATTTATCGGGGCAAAAATATAAACTTGCTGGCTATTGTAGACTATAATCAATGAATTGGCAAACATTACACGTATTCTTGTTGAAGATATATGTAACTTACATGCACCAAATGCTAAAGAATTGAACTTTCAGCCACATCGTCAAAGTACCTTTCTCAATGAATCTCTTTCGTGGCGAGACCTCATTTTATGCTGTTGCTTCAAGCACATATCGCTCGAGGCAATGTAGGACCCAATTGTGTCGCTCATCGAGCAACAAACACACCACCCACAACAAAATAGTTATACAGCTATTGACGAACTTGTAAATTGTTACGAGTAATTTCAACTTACGTGTATCAAATGTTACATAAAACTTCAAGACGAGGAAAAAGAAGAAAAGTTGCTGTGGAAGTATATGGTAAGGTTGTGATTAATGAAAAGGCCATTACACTAGAATTTATGGCATCAAACACATGTATGGCTTTAATGGGTTGATAGGAATGGTTAACTGTGTAATGCTTTTTTTTGTCTTCTGGTGAGGTACACTGAATTGAATTTGAAAGAAAACAGACTTGTTTGTGGTGATGGGTCCAATATTAACAACATGTTGAGCACCTCTATTTTAGGGGTAGATGGTTTAATTTATGACATGGTCCTATGATCCCTCATTTTATAGGGGACCAACCACTACCCCACAAGGGTACACCAACCAAGCACCTCCCAATCAATATCGATTAAATGAGTCGACAGCTTCAACTGAACCGACGTTTATATTTATGAATACTTTCGTTGTTTCAAAATATATGTTCATTTTGAAACAAAAAAAGAAAGAGAAACAGGACACTGGTTTGAGGACGGATGGAGGAATAGTCAGAAGAGCAGAATAGAAGAAGATTTCAAGCTCCAGAATTGTGAAACCGAATAATAAGCATATAAACTTCAAACAGAAGATTGACAAAAAATGGTGAAATCAATAGCAACTACAATGTACTAGCCCGAAAATGGGAATAGAACTCACCTAACACAATATGGCTGCTCTGTTTTCTTTGGATCTGTTTCACCTGAAATCAACAAATAGTCAATTTGTGCCAACGATACCAAGTGTACACAAACAGGTTGATTAGAGAGCCACGTCTACGCGGAGACAAAACTATCACAAGAAAGAAGATGTTAGAATCATCAAATCTATAATTTAAGACTTTATATGGAGACAGCCGCTACAAGAATTTCAGTCCAAAAGGTCTTACAAACGGGATTTTCAGCAAGGCTTAATTTCAAATCCAATGCTTAGAAGAGTTCGGGCTGATTCCATTGCCTTCTCACATCCAGGGTCTAAGGCCTCACCTTTCAATTTGCCTTCTTTGCTTACCGACCACTTGGTTGAGGAGTTTTGGTTTGTTAGAGGATAT
>JAYMTG010000179.1:0-15866 GCA_036897565.1 Pelargonium exstipulatum | reverse complement strand
AGGAGATGGTTGAAAATTTGTTTGAAGAATTAATTGGGTTGAGGTTAAATTGGTAATGAACCATCACAATTGCAGGGGTATTTTGGGATTGAAAACTCTCATAGAAGCTACAGTGATTTGTGCAGTAGCCTCCCAACTCCTGCAGGACATCCTGCAAGCTCCAAACTCTACATACATCATGAACAGTGAACTTGCAGTCAAACATCTTTTGCCTTATTTATCTATCGACATTGTTGCTGCAGGAGGCAAGTAGACAACCCAAATAAGGCCTTAGTAGTTTCGTGGTCGTGGAGAATGCTCATATATATATATAAGAGCTCCATAGACAAAACACGTTTAAAATAAAAAGTTGCACATTCCTTTAACCAAAACTAAAATAAATTGAAAAAAGTACACACAACTCAAATAAGACTTTACTACGTTCCTTATGCATCTAATTCTAAACATTCTAAATAACTTTGTGAAATAGACTATTATGCTTAATTGAGTTCTATAATTCAATTAATTATATGAATTGCAAATTTTATATATTTAACTTTTGGTTTAAAATTTGTATTAGCTAGAAGTAGAATCGGTTTATACAAAACTAAGATCAACTAAAACGCCTTTTAATTATAAAATGAAACACATAATCACTAATTTATTTGATTCATACTCATCTCAGATTCTCAGTTCCATGCGTGTTCATGTAAAATCTTCTAATCCTCATTAATATCATTAAACATATTCTATTAATTAAATTTAAAGGCTAAAGTTTCCAGAAGGTGGTGACACAGAAACTTCAAAGCTTATCAAATAATCACAGTTACAGATTTCGGCAATTAAATAAAAAGATATGCTCATATTATTTAATTAAAACCCAAAAGAAGAAGCACCGATTAATTATTAATTTATAGGAGTTGAAAAATCAATGGTGTCTTTGTTTTGACATTCGTGTATATGTTTAATTTATTTAATAAAATACTCCTAATAATAATACTAATTATACAGCTCGATGAGAATTTTAAACTCAGGTCCACCAAACAACAGTTGTAGAGAATTTGATTCTCATATATACTTTGTTTGCAAATAAAACTATTGTCAAAACTCATCATGTTTTCCAAAATTTCAACTATATATTGCTTTGTTTCAAAGAAATTCTAGCTCTTCATCTCGCACCAATTGTAATGGTTGGATTTTTCCGACTGTCGAAATACGTAATTTCTTGTTCGTGCATAATAACATGACATTTTTTAGTGTGTTAGGTCGATTTCGATTAGCGTGTTTGTTATTTAGCGAAAAAATGAGTACTATTTAGTATTTCGGTCAAATGTGAGAGTCATCAAAATTAAGTAAGGTAGGTCCACGATTTTGAAATGTTTCACAGGAAGAAAATCAAGTTAGGAGAACAAATTATGACTCGTTAGTTAAATTTTGTTGGAATTTTAGTGGTGAATGATTATTATTATTATTATTATTATTATAAGATGATAGTCTTTTTTTATTTAGTTATTTTATTAGCAAGCGTACCAACCGAATCTCGAACATGAGACTTATGAAAGAGCAGACACTTTTAGTCAATCGCTCCGATGATGATAATTTTCTATTTAGTTAAGTCTAATAATAGAGATAAAAGTCCCCTCCAGAAATATAAATTATAGAGATAAAAAGAATTTTAGACCCTTCAAATCCAGAGAACATCTATATTAGCTTGAGTTAGATTTTCGGTCAGGAGGATATTATCCGCTTTTCTAGAGAATTATCTCCTCGGAAAGAGGCCAATTATAAAAACACACAAGCAGACCGTGTGACAATAAAAGTGGAATGAAAAATTTAAAATGAACTTATTCTCTTACTATAACTTTAGGGAGATGTAAACAATTACATACACTTTCGTATTACTATATTTGATTAGTATTAACCCGTTTTCGATATTTCAGTTAAGAGAAGTCTCACTTTACACGATCAACTACTAGAGAGTATAAGATGATTGTCTCAAGTCGAGAAAAAGATATTTAGAGTAACATTGAATAAACCCGACGTGAAACGAACATGAACCCACATGAGCAGGAGGCAAGCCCCCCAAAATTAGAAGCAATAATATAGGAGTACTAAAAAGACCTGAACTAATAGTAGGCCATCATGAAAGTCCATAGGCCCATTGGAAATTACACAAAAATCAGGCAGCCCAAACTTTTATTGAGCCCATCTAGGCCCATTAATAAATCTGAGTCCATAGGCCCATTCTCTCCAAGAAACGAGGCCCGACGCAACCGATGCTAGGCTCTCTCGTTCGATCTTCATTTTTCACAAACAGTGAAAACATTTATAGCGTTTCCTCGTTTAGTTCCCTTACCAATCCGCAGGCGTTTCGTCTCAAATTTCACCATTCCGATACGGAAACCATAACAGCTCGCGTCAGATCTAAGAAACGCTGCGAAAGCAAATTGGGTCGCTCGGCAACCACCGCAACGACGGCGACGTCTCATCCGCGACCTGCAAATTAAGGTGTCCTCTCTCTCTCTCTCTCCCTCAAACCGACATTACTGCTGTTTCTCGTTGGTTCCTGATTCACTCTCTTTCAGTTTTCGCTATTTCTTGCTCCTCTGCTACGGTATTGTGTTTAATCGTATTGTTTAGTGTTTTGAATCGTGATTCGATTTCCGGTTGGTTGCTGAGAAAATGAGAGAAATAGGAAAAAGGAAATGAGAGGAATTTGTTTGATCTTATGCAACCGAACCTATTGTGCCTGATGCAGCTTTTGCTGTCTGGCTAGGTTTACTCTTTTTTTCTGAATTATTCCGTCATTTCTCCGATTTGCAAAGGAGGATATACGTATAATTTTGTTCCTTTTTATTAATTTCGAGTTTTGTTTTACTTTTGGGGCCGTGGTGAAGGCGGAGGATCTAATGGTGGATAGGTGGTACTGATTTGGTTGAGTCATATAAGGAGTGGATCGGATGGACAAGAGCAAGAACCGCACCGATCTGCTCGCTGCTGGACGTAAAAAGGTACTTACAATGGTAGAGGAAATATATTTATGGTTGATTATGCACTCTGTATAAATTGGTTTTGTATAGTTTGAAATGATATCCAATTAAGCTAATATGGAGTTTAGTATTAACTTTTTAATTTGAATATTGTCAGCTTCAACAATATCGGCAGAAAAAAGATAATAAAGGCACTAGCAGCCATGTGAAATCCTCTAAGAAATCTAGTAAATCTGAGAAGCATGAAGGTGACGATGCCACAGCATCCACTGCAGATAAGACAACAAAATCATTGCTGGTTCCTGAAGGAGAATCAGCACCTTATGATGACCCTGGAATTTCTGATTCATCAATGTCACATCCCATTGAGAATTCAGAGACGCGTGAGGTTGATGCTGTAACTGTGAATCAACTCCCAGTTGTCACCAATGAGCCGGAGCCTAATGAGTTGGGGGTTGGTGAACAGAATGCCGATTTGTTTTCCTCAAATGATGCAGAGAGTCGTCAGGCTGTTGATGTTGGGAGAGTTACATCTCTTGAAACTTCGGGACCAAATTCAGAAGGGGAGATCACACATACTGAAACTTCAGAAGAACCGAATTCAGAAGGGGCGTCAGCTATGGCTAAAACAAACACTGTGTATAAGGGAGAAGAAGAGTCAATCCCATCACAAGAAGACATTCCTGACGTGTCACTGATTCAAGCAAGGGAGGATCAGGTAACAAACGTAGGTTGTGCTCTCCTTCTCTTGATGCTAATGTTCTTTATGTATATACAGACAAACACACACACACTGACTACTATGGAAGTCACCTAGCTGCTCAGAAAACTGATGAATTGATTTAACATATGATATAATGAAATACTCATTTTTCTCTGGGTAGGGGCAATGCAGGAAGCTGAAGGTTCGGGTTTAGAGCAACCTGGTAGAAGCATTGAAACAGGACTTAAAAGAGATGGGACATGTCAATTGCCTGAGCTTAATAACAATAACGAGATTCTCATGGAGGCAGCTTTTGAGGGGACAAATTCGGAGCAGGGAACCCATGAAGGAAGTCAGACCTTAGAGGTAGATGATGGATCAACATCTGGCGGTACAACTAATGTTGCAGATGATTTTTCAGCTTCTGGTTTGGCTGTACCTGAGGCAGTTCAAGTTTTAAATTCTGAAGACATTGTGGTTGGTTTATCCAATGAAGAGAAAGTGAAGGTGCAAACAGTGTCTGGCTATAATGAAAAAGAAAAGAAAAATGATGTACAAGCTGATACAGAGCATGGACCAATTGCTGACATGCATGATCAGCAATATTTACCTGAGAGATCTTTCATGCATGAGGGTAAAAACCATGAGAGTCCTTTTGAACCTAAAATGACAATTTCATCCAGGGGATTTGATGATTCTCCTGTTACAGATGTCAGCTCAATCAGCATGTCACAGATTGTACAGATGATAAGGGGGCTCGGTGAAAATGAGTTTCGGCTTCTGCTCAAGTTGCGAGAATCAGATGCTAATTCAGAGTTTGGGAGTGGTAGTTTGGCTACACCAGAGCATGGCCTTCATGATTTGTCGGAGAGATTCAAACAAGAGTTGTTTCTCTCAAATATTTCGAAAGATATTTTTCAATTGCAACTTACCGAACAGTCTGAGCTACAAATGGAGTCTGATGCGAAGCGTGATCAGTTGGTTGATGAAATATCTGTCCTCTGTGCTTCACTCAATGAAGTTCGTGGAAGGAATCATAGCCTCAGTGAAGAGCTTGCACAATGTAGGTCTGACCTCCAGGTAGTTGCCAGTGGGAGGGAGGAACTCCAAAACCAGCTTTTTACTACAGAGGCAAAGGTTAAGGAGTTTTCCGATCGAGCGTGCGAGATGCAGAATAGTCTGGATAGGTCGCTGGAGGATTTCTCAAGCTTGTCAAAGGAGTTAGCTGACTGCAAGGGCTTGGTTGGCACTTTACAGGCAGAAAATGATAACATAAACAAGACTCTTGCTTCTGTGACAGAAGATACAAGGAAACTAGAGGAACAAAAGGAGCAATATCTGCATGAAAATGAGAAACTGTTGACAGAATTGGCTGAGTGCAAGAATTTGGTGGCAGCTGTACAGGCAGAAAATTCCAACTTAAGTGGCAGTCTTTCTTCAGTGACAGATCAGAGAAATAAACTTGAAGAGGAAAAGGAGTGCATTTTCCAGGAAAAGGAGAAAGTATTAGTGGAATTAGCTGATCTAAAGGTTTTGTTGGAAACTCTTCAGGTGGAAGTTGCAAGCATAGATGGAAACCTTGCTGTGGCAACTGAGGAGAGAAAGAAGCTTGAAGAGGACAACCTGTCGATTATGCATGAAAATGAGAAACTTTCATCTGAAGAAGTATTGGTTAGCACTTTACAGGTGGAAAATGATAGCATAAACAAGACTCTTGCTTCTGTGACGGAAGATACAAGGAAACTTGAGGAGCAGAAGGAGCATTATCTGAATGAAATTGAGAAACTGTTAACAGAGTTGGCTGAGTACAAGAATTTGGTGGCAGCTGTGCAGGCAGAAAATTCCAACTTAAGTGGCAGTCTTGCATCAGTGACAGATGAGAAAAATAAGCTTCAAGAGGCAAAGGAATGCATTGTCCAGGAAAAGGAGAAATTATCAGTGGAATTGGCTAATCTAAAGGATTTGTTGGAAACTCTCCAGGCGGAAGTTGCGAGCATAGATGGAAGCCTTGCTCTGGTAGCTGAGGAGAGAAAGAAGCTAGAAGAGGACAAACTGTCTTTTATACATGAAAATGAGAAACTTTCATCTGAAAAACTTGTTATCCAGGAGCAAATGATTACCGAACAAAAGAATATTGTGCAGGTTGAGGATGACCTAAAACAAGCAAATATGCGCAATGAACAACTTATGGAGGAGAACTTATCTCTTAGCAGCAGTCTAGACATGCATAAAGCTAAGATTATTGAACTTGCTGACAGGCAAATCCAAATACCAATTCAAGCTGAGGAAGAAAGGAATCAAGTTGAAACTCCAAAAGAGCAAGGTGGAGGTCATGAAATTGCAATTCATGGTGAAGATTCTCAACAAATTTATGGGAGGCAAGATGGTGAAGTTCCTTCTCCAGTGCTGGAGAAAACTTTAATAATGGATGCCTCCGTAGGAGTGCCACCAGTTAAGCTTCTTTTATCGGACGTCTATACTGATTCTTATGGTCTTTTTGTCCTTAAAGGACACTTGAAAGAGGCAGAGGAGACATTGGAGAAGCTTGAAAAGGAAATTGAGGGCACTCATTCACATTTGTCAGCTTTAAGTAAGTCAGCCAGCAAGGTTGCTAAACCTGTTGTTTCAAAGTTGATTCAAGCCTTTGAGTCAAAGGTGCATCAGGAAGAAATTGAGGTTGAGAAGGCTGTCACCGCATATCAGTCGTCAACAGATCATTTATTGCTAACCAGGGAGCTAACAGGAAACTTGAGGGCAGTGCTTAAGGAGCTGGAGGTGGATGCTGAGAACGCTAGTATACTACTCAAGGGGGAGCAAGATGGTACAGAAGACGCTAGTACCATGTTCAGGGAGCTCAAGGTTCAGCATGAATCCTTGAAGGAACACTGTGACAATATGGAAGCAACCAATATTGAGTTTGGGGTTCTATACGAAGCAGCAAAACAACATGTCTATGAAGTTCAAGGAAAGAACAGCGAGCTTGAGGTAATGTATGAGTCCTTACAGCAAAAAGATGTCAGTCTCAAAGCAGAAAACAGTGAATTGGTCAAAAAGCTAGCTGAGTATCAATCAAAACTTAACAGACTGGAGAATCAATTCCATGACTTACAGCAAAGTTCATATGAGGTGGCTTCGACGATACAAAACCAGTTGGAATCAGTGCAGAATGAAGCAAATGAGAGGGCAACAATACTTGAGCAAAAGTGGAGTTACATTGTTTCACTGATTGTAGAAAAAATTGGGAAGCTTGGTGTAACTGTTGAAACATTTTCAAACTATACAGTTGGCATTCAGGATGAACTGGAGATAAATAGCTTTGTTAGTGCTTCTGTTGATGCGGCCATCGAAGTTATTGGAGATCTGCGGGAGAAACTCAAAGCAGCTAACACTAGCTATGAAGCAGTGTCTAATTCTTACAAAGAAGTAAATGAGAAGCTTAATGGTTTGTGTGGAGAGAATGAAATGGCTATCGGTGTATTGCATAAGATTCATGGTGACCTCTGCAAACTTGTGATTGATTCGCGTGGATCTGCTGAAGAAAGTGAGATGAACATGCAGAACTTGGAACAGCTTGATCCTCTTGATCCTATCAACTATGAGACCCTCATTGAACAACTGAGGAAGTTTCTGGGTGAGAAGCTACAACTTGAGTCTGTTAACAACAAACTCAATGCTGAGTTGACAAGTAGAACAAAAGATATTGAGGAACTTCACAGAAGATGTCTTGATTCAAATGTCATTGATAGGTTGGTTGGAGATCTTGAGGGTGTTGTACAACTAAAAGATGCTCATGCTGACTCAGATAAACCACCTATTCTACGCTTGGAGTCACTCGTCTCATTTGTTGTTGAGAAATACAATGAGCCTGATGGGCAAGTGAGCTTGTCTAGAGAAGAATTTGCATCTCGGATGATTGAAATAACACAGTTACAGGAAATGATACAGCAGTTAAACACCATTAACCTTCAGCATGTAAATGAGATTCTTACTCTAAAGGAAAGTTTGAGCCAAGCGGAGGAAGCTGTTTTATCTACACAATCTCAGTTACAGGACAAAGCATCAGAACTTGAACAGTCAGAACAGAGAGTATCTTCTATAAGAGAGAAGCTGAGCATAGCTGTTGCTAAAGGGAAAGGTCTGATTGTGCAGCGTGACAGTCTGAAGCAGTCCCTTGCAGAAAAATCCAGTGAACTGGAGAGGTGCTCACAGGAGTTGCAGTTAAAAGAGACACGGCTTCTTGAGGTAGAATCAAAGCTTAAGACTTATGCTGAGGCAGGCGAACGTGTGGAAGCTTTAGAATCTGAGCTTTCATACATTCGTAACTCTGCTACTGCATTAAGAGAATCATTCCTACACAAAGATTCCATACTCCAGAGAATAGAAGAGATTTTGGAAGACCTAGATCTCCCTGAACATTTTCATTCAAGAGATATAATTGAAAAGGTTGATTGGTTGGCCAGGTCAGCTGCTGGCAATTCTGCACCTGTGTCCGATTGGGATCAAAAGAGTTCCGGTGGAGGGGGTTCATACTTGGATTCTGGTTTTGTTGTTATGGATGCTTGGAAGGAAGATGTACAGCCAAACTTAAATGCTGGTGATGATTTGAAAAGAAAATATGAGGAGCTTCAAAGTAAGTTTTTTGGTTTGGCTGAGCAGAATGAAATGCTGGAACAATCGTTGATGGAAAGGAACTACTTAGTGCAGAGATGGGAAGAGTTATTAGACAAGATTAATATGCCGTCGCACTTGAGATCTATAGAGCCAGAGGATAGGATTGAGTGGTTAGGAAGTGCTCTTTCAGAGGCTCTTCACGAGGGAAGTTCTCTACAGCAGAAGATTGATGAACTTGAAAGCTATTATGGATCATTGACTGCTGATTTGGAGGAGTCAAGAAGTAAAATAACTGACCTTGTCACTGACCTCCAAGCAGTTGTTACTGAGAGGAATAATCTTTCTGAAAGATTGGAGAATCTTAATTATAGTCATGAGAATCTTTCTGCAAAGGCTGTCCAGTTAGAGCTTGATAATGAAAAGCTGCAGAATGAGGTAGCTGTTTTGAAGGAGAATGTGGCTGAGAAACTTGAGAATGAGAAGGTTACCAAACACATAGAAGATGAGATAAGACGAATGCAGGAATTGATTAGTGATGCATTGAAGGATCCTGGCACAGCAGACTTGGCTTCTGGTGGGAGTAGTACCGAGTGTCTTGAAGCATTACTGAGGAAACTTTTAGAGAGTTATTCAACCCTTTCCGAGGTAAAACATGTGCCTGAAAATGTGGGGAACTATTCTGGAAAAGAAGGTGAAGCTCTGTATGATGCAAGTGCTAGAGATACTCAAGATACTGAGGAAACTGAGGCCACAAATCTGAAGAAAGAACTGGAGGCTGCTTTGCTTGAATTGATGCATGTGAAGGAAGAGAGAGATAGACATTTGGAGAAGCAACAATCTTTAGGTTATGAAGTTGAAGCACTAAACAGAAAAACAAAGGAATTGCAAGAACTAGTTAGTCAGGAGGAGCAGAAGTCAGCTTCAGTGAGAGAGAAGTTAAATGTTGCTGTTAGAAAAGGGAAGTCATTGGTGCAACAGCGGGATAGCCTGAAACAAACAATTGAAGAGTTGAATTCTGTGATTGAAAGCTTGAAATCTGAGATTAACCACCGCGGAAATGTTCTTGTGGAGTATGAACAGAAGATTAGGGACTTATCTACTTACCAAGAAAGGGTAGAAGCTCTGGAATCAGAGAGCCTGTTCCTGAAGAACCGTCTTAGAGAAACTGAGTATTATCTACAGGAAAAAGGCGGCGCTTTGAGCATGATTTTGAATACTTTAGGTGAGGTTGACGTTGGTGGTGAAGTTAATATGAATGATCCAATAAAAAAGTTGGAGCATATCATAAATGTCTGCCGCGATTTGCATGAAGCTGTAGCTTCTTCGGAACAACAATCGCAGAAATCTAAAAGAGCAGCAGAGCTGCTGCTGGCCGAGTTGAATGAAGTTCAGGAGAGAAATGATGGTCTCCAAGAGGATCTAGCAAAAGCTTCAATTGAACTGGGAGAGTTGTTGAAAGAAAGGGATGTGGCAGAGTCTGCAAGGACTGAAGCTCTTTTACGTATTGAAAAGTTATCTGCTACACACTCTCAGGAGAGGCAAAACCTCATGGGATTAAAGTCTGGTGTAGATAAACTCAGGAAGGGATTCTTTGATCTTAATGTTGTTCTTGCCGATATTTTCTCCAAGGACTTGGAATTGTTGCGCAATCTGGAGGCTGGTCTTGAGTCATGCCTGAACTTGAGTGATGCCTCTGACATGACTAGCTTACCTGGTCTCAGTGCGGGGGGCTTTATTTCTAGCAATCTGAATGCCAAGGTATTGTTGTTGTTACTAGTACTATTACTGTTGCATTTAAAACGTGCCTACTCTTAATAATTATTAGAGCATCTGGTTGATTAAATAAAATAAAATAAAATATGCTCCTGATTCTCCTTGCTATGTTTTTTTGCTACTTTTTCCTCAAGTGTCTTTGGAGTGTCAGTAGTTCATTTTTGTGTGGAATATTACCTTTTGTTTGAGAGCAATTTGCTTGGTCAGATTTATTTATTTTATAATCTGAATTTTCCTTTGCAGGACTTCATGTCTGATATCAATATGCAAGACTATTTCGAAGACAATGCAGTCACTGAAGTTTGTAGTTTCATTCAGCACCACTTGCAAGAGTTTGTAACAGACATGGGCAACCTTAAAGAGACTATACAGAAACACTCAGTTTTCTTACATGATCAAACTGGTCAACTATCAAAAAAATTGGGCACTGTTCATAGAGAAATGATTACTCATAGGAATTCCTTAGATTCCATGAAGAAAGATATTATTGACATGGAGTCGATTGGAAAAGAAAAGGAAAAGGAAAATATAGTGTTACGTAAAAACATTGCAACACTTTTTGAAGTATGCACTGGCTCAATTATTGAAGTTGAAAACAGAAAAGCTGAGCTGGTCGGAAGTACTGTTGGTGATGTTGGGATAGGCATTGAATCTGTCAGCATTTCTGATGGACCTTCTTATGGTGGAAAGTCCCTATTTTCTGAGGATTGCATCAAGACATTGGCAGACAGACTATTGTCAGCTGTGAAGGATTTTGCTAGTATGAAAGGTGATATTGTAGATAGCAGCTTAAAGGAAATGAAGACTACTGTAGCTAAACTGCAAAAAGAAATCCAGGAGAAAGACATGCAAAAAGACCGGATTTCCATGGAACTTGTAGGTCAAATTAAGGTAGCTGAAGCTTCTGCAGCGAGTTATTCGCTGGAACTTCAGTCCTCAAAAACTCAGGTAAATAATTTGGAGAAGCAATTGAAGGAGATGGAGGAGGAAAGAAACTTACTGCACCAGAGAATGATGGAGCTGCAGGATGGGCAAGCCAGCTCGGTCGAGTTACAGGAGAAGCTCACATCATTGACTGATGTGCTTGCTGCAAAGGAACAAGGTTTGTTCCCTGGATTTTATATATACTATTGATATTTATTATAATTTAACTAATTGTTGGCTAACAACATACCTGTTGATCCCAGAAATTGAGGCCCTGATGCAAGCACTTGAAGAGGAGGAGGTGCAGATGGAGGATATGAGGAAAAAGATTGAGGAACTAGAAAAAGTTATGCAGCAAAAGAATCTAGATTTTGAGAACCTTGAAGCTTCCCGTGGGAAGCTTATGAAAAAACATTCCATCACCGTGAGCAAGTTTGATGAACTTCATTATCTATCTGCAAATCTCATTGCTGAGGTTGAAAAACTTCATTCTCAAATACAAGAACGGGATGCAGAGATATCTTTCTTAAGGCAAGAGGTCACTAGATGTACCAATGACGTTCTTGTTGCTACACAGATGAGCAACAAGAACTCGGATGAGATCCATGGGCTATTGACATGGTTTGACACAGTCATCTCTGGGGTTGTGGATCTTGATGAAAAGAAGACCAGTGATCATGATTATAAGGAAATACTTCAGGAGAAGATTTTGTCCGTCATATCTGAGTTGAAGGATCTGCGGGTAGAATCTCACACCAGGGATACATCATTGCGAGTTGAAAGGAGTCAAATAGAAGAGTTAACACGCAAACAGGAAGCTCTTGAGAAGTCCTTACAAGAGAAGGAGTTCCAATTAAATTTGCTTGAAAGTGCTGGAGATTCTGGGCAAGCAAGCACACGAACCTCTGAAATTTCTGAAGTTGAACCTTTGGTGAGTTTATTCATAATCTCATCTTGATAAAACATAAATAACTCATACTGCAGTGCGTTTTTTCTTTGTACAACAACTTCCAGAAATTCGTTCTTGCTATGCATTATCTTTTGCACTTTCCTTTACACCATATTCTTCCCTGTTTATTTTCCAATTTGTACTCGTTCAATTTTGTTTTTAGCTGAATATCTTGCATTTGAGATGATTTTGAGCTGGGCATATTTGATTCTAGCGCTCTCATATTGACTTGTCTGACCAAGCATTTCATATTTTGGACTACTTATTTGTGCTCTATTGTAATTAGTGAAACATATTTAGCACGTGTTGTCTTAATATAATTTTTATTCCCCTTCAATTTTTATTTTTCAGTGTGGATTTTGTAGGGATTTTCATGCACCTGTCATTGTGGGAATATACATTGTGCTAGATTGATATTACTTGTCACTGTAGAGTTGACTAAGTTGTTAATTACAACTATTTATACTGCCAACTTCTAGACTGGTGATAATTAAAGTTCTAGGTGTTAAACTCTTTTACCATGAGATTAAATACTCGGGTTGGATGTTTGCGTACCAGTAAATCCGTTATAGGACATTTTTGTTTGAATTTCCAGAAATGGGATTTGGTAATTGAAATTGTTAAAGAACTATTTGATTTTCCATTTCTAGAAATGTGTATTCGGTATTCCTGTTTTGATGCTCTTGTTGGATCAGTTATTCTAAATACATTATGGGCTTGGTTTTTGTAAACTTTGGTGCAGATGAACAAACGGGCTGTACCTGGGGCCTCTATTGCACCTCAAGTGCGCGGTTCACGCAAAGTCAATGATCAAGTTGCTATTGCTATAGATATGGATCCTGGTAGTAGCAGTAGATTAGAAGATGAAGATGATGATAAAGGTAGTCCAATACTCTCTCTTCACTGAAATAGTCAAGTTCTATTTCAATAAATGCTAATTTTTTTTCTTTATAATTGCTTGCCCCTTAGTTCACGGTTTCAAGTCGCTTACTACATCAAGAATCATCCCAAGATTTACAAGACCTGTTACTGACCTGATTGATGGAGTATGGTAGGCATCCATAGCCTTCTCTCGTTCCTTCTGAATATAAATCTGTACATGATGACTGGATTAGAATTCATTAGTTTACCATCTGTCAGGGTTTCTTGTGATCGCACGCTCATGCGGCAGCCCACTTTTCGGCTTGGTATCATACTCTATTGGTTTGTAATGCACGCCCTTCTCGCAACCTTTGTAGTTTGAGAAGCCAGATTGGTTAGTCTCTTGCCTTTTATCACTTCTTATTTCATCACACAAAACTAAATTTAGATGTGGTCATAATAATTCGATCTATCAAGCATTTGCTAACTTACAGGTGCATTCGATTTCAGGGCAAGAAGGCGACATGCAGTGGCAACCATGATTATTCTACCTGAATCATCATGGGCATTTTGTTTACATGTATAATCAATCATTGTTTTTTTTTTTTTTTTTAGATGTGGTCAGATGGGTTCATTATTAAAGCATTTAAGCTCAACCAGGCAACTGGGGTTTGGTATTTTTATTTTCACAAGTCTCAGATGCAAAGGTTATGTCAAAATAAGAATTACCATAAGAGATGTGGATTGGGAATTTGTTTACTTAGAACCAATATCAAAAGGTTTACATGAATGTTACAGGAATTATCGGCATATCTAAAGTGATCTCTTACGTGTATACACAAACAATTATTTAGTTTAGTAACTTTTGTTTGTATATCTCTTTGATTCTTTTGTGTAAATTACTGAGTTTTGTTGACATCATGCCCTGCAATTTCCTTGATATTGCCTTCAGGATTCTCCTGAAACCTACTCATCCTGAAGGGCTTAAGGTCCACGCCCTTTGCTTCCCCGTTGAGCGCGAGGTCTGCCAGTATCCGACCAACCGCTGGAGACATCTTGAACCCGTGGCCTGAAAACCCTCCGGCGATCACCACATCCTTGCCAAACTCCCCACCCAGAAAATCAATCACATAGTCCTCATCCGGCGTGACAGTGTACATGCACGGTTGTGTGATGACTGGCCCTCTGGCGTCAACCAGCCCGGAGAATGTGTCCCGAATCCATTCCTTGATTGAATCCAAGGAAACCGCCGGACCCCAAGGCCTCTTGTCCGGGTCGCATGGGTGCCCTTGATCAAACCCGGGAACTCCATCGCCGGAGTACCGAAGATTGAAGTCTCGCCTAAGCTTGAAAACGTAGGGAAATCACCTCCGATTCCGAACTCAGCTTCATGACCTTCCTTGATCCTCCAATAACAAGCCGTGGTCTCCAATGGCTGCATGGGCAGCTCAATCCCAGTAACCGCTTTAACTAACTTGCTCATCCAAGCCCCAACCGTCACCACACATTTTTTACCGTTAAACTTTTCACCACCGGCCGTAAAAACCGACACTCCTCCGCTTTCATTTCTCACTATCTCGGTCACCTCCGTACGGTCCTTCAATACGGCGCCGTTCTGGGTCGCCAGTGTCTGGAACATAGACACAGCTTTGGTGGGCTTGAGGACTCCACCTAGCTCGGTACACAGACCCACCCAGTTCTCCGGGATCGATATACGGCCGGAGTACTTGTCGGCGATTTGCCGGCGGTCGAGGATTTGGTACGGATCTTTAAATTGACGGCAGTTGGAGACGAGGCCGCGTAGGGTGGTGTGGTCAGAGGGGCCTATGTTGAGCTGGTGGGCCTTGAAGTAGACTTTGTAGCCGATTTCGGACTCAGCTTGTTCCCAGAGGTTGTAGGATTCGAGGACCATGGGGTGGTAGTAAGGCTCGGAGTAGGTGGCGCGTATGGTGCGTGACTCGCCGTGGGATGATCCGCAGTGGTGGAGGAAATCGAATTGCTCAAGAAGGAGTGTCTTGTGGCCTCGTGTGGATGCTTGGTAAGCAGTGGAGCTGCCCATGATGCCTGCTCCAACCACAATGACGTCAAATTTGTGGTTGGAATATTCCATCTTTGCTCAATGAAAGACAACAAAATGATGAGTGTTTATTCTGGTTTGGGGTTGAGAGCGGTTTAACGTTGAAACAACTGAAAAAAGATAAGAGACAATATGTTATGAGATTCATTTTTATAAACCTTGCTACTAATAACGACTAAGTAATATGTGAACATGACAAATATTGGAGACAAACGAGTATTTAATTCTCATTTCACGTTTTCAGTTCAATTCCAACACTATATAGTATTCTCATTTTAATGGTCGGTGTTTAGTTAAAAATAAATACTATAAAATATAATTGAACGATAAAATGTGTTCACATAATATACCAAAATAAGTGTTATTAGTTAATATTCTAATCACTTGTCTACAGTGTAATCATTAGCATTCGATCATGATCACATACACTACATTACTCATTGGTTGTACACCCCATTGAGTCCAGTATTATATTATCATTGTCATCATATGCATATGAGAATGAGGAATTTATTATTGTAGGTTGGGCTGTTCCAGCCATCGTATGCTGGGACTGGATTTAAATTAAAGTATGATATCCTTGCCAAGCTGAAAAGTGAAAACAAAAATAACCACTGCTTTGTCGTTCAGAATACAAGATAACTACAGCGAAAATCTGATTTGAACAGATTCCCACGAAAATTGAAAATAATATTGATTACGCCAAATGCATTTCATTCAAATGAGAAAATGCTTTCAGTTCCTCTTGATTCCCATCCGTTGAACGAAATTACCTCTGTTCAGATCGCTTAGCAACATTTATTGCAGTATCATCTACCAAACAACGTTCAATTTAATAATTTTGATTACAAAGTGAAAAAGAATTGATTTCTTCATTATAAAGCCAGAATATATGAGAGAAAACACACGGGGTTTTCAACCTTCCTAGCGAACGTACGTATGTAGATAAGAAAACATTGCAAGAGAGTTTTTGCATTTGCTTGCTTTTACCATATTATG
>JAYMTG010000178.1:0-15961 GCA_036897565.1 Pelargonium exstipulatum | reverse complement strand
ATCAATTGTCTTTTTTTCAGTTAGTAGCATAAGTAATTATTATTTTTTATTTTATTTTATGAATCCAGTCCTCATTTGTATTGTTTTGGCTGGATTACCTGGAAATCTCCCAACACCATATTTTGGCTAGAATGTAACTTGTTAGCCTTTCCTAGCCAGAGGATGTTGAATGGTTGGGGTCAGCCAGCAGCCATGTAATCATGTAGCAACTTCTTGTAACTCATTTCCTATCCCAAAATGAGAGTTCTCTTTTTCATTTTTGTAAGAGTTGAGGATAAATTAGTTAGGGTTAGCTGTTCTCCTTTATACCTCTATCTGTTATTGATCAAGCAAACTTAAAGAATTTTAACTAGATTTCTCATGATATTGATGACAATTCATGCATAACTAACTAACAAAAAAAAGATGCGGACGCTCGTTTGGAAAGGAGGAAGTATTTGTCATTAGAGTCAATAGTTAGACTTCAATTAAAATTCAACTCTAGTAGCAAGTTCTCTATTTTATTTGTATACAACATTGCCATATCTCTAACATTAACATAATGGTTGTCTGACTACCTTCATTTAGTGCGACCTTATTCTTGTCTCTGGCTTAACATATGTGATTATAAAATTACAGTTGGGCCTTCAATTATCAACTTAACCTTTATTTGAATTGGTCCTTTACATGGTTTCAGAGTAGGTTTAGATTCAAGTCTTGGCCCGATATTGTAACCTCATCATGTGGTCTTCGCCCCACTTGCAGGGCATGTATGTAGTGGCCCATGTGTACAAGGAAAATAGCTACATGTGAGGGGGTGCTGATTTAAAAAGCCTCAAATTGTGCACTCGTGGAGTCCCCACGATAAAAGAAAAATGTGTGGTCGCATGTGAGGTGGGGTGATGGAAGTGGTGATAATAGTCTCACATCGTAGAAATAAAACAATAATGAGCTACGAATAAATGTACAAATGAAACCCTACTGTTGAGCTTTTAGTATGAGAAGTCCAACTCTTTGTATGTAACATAATATTTAAATTTGACATGGTATTAGAGTCTGAGGGTTAAAGCCCAAAATGGTTCTTGGACTATTAGCTATGAACCAATATGGTCCTTGTACTATTGGGAATGAACCAAAATGGTCCTTGTACTATTAGTAATGAATCAAAATGGTCTCTCTACTAAATGAACTAATTTAGTACTCGTACTATCTCAAAGTGAAACATTTATCTTAAAGGATGATGGCTTCCTATGTTTCTTGAAGCCATGTTGGACGCCATTCTTTCACATTGTATGTGACACTAAGATTCTTGTTCCTTCATTTCCATGTTAGGGGGTATAGTCTTAGTAGACTTCACAACTTGTTGCTCATCAACCACATGTTTAGGGCCAACTTCATTTAGACCCTCCAACATATGTCGTAGGTGTTTTTTCTCAATCCTTTCGCCCTATTTGGAAAATAGGTTGAAGCCTGAAGGTGACACTTTCTTCGTCGACCCTTATCTCTGACTTTCCTGTCTTAACATCCACGAGAGCGAGAGTCGTAACAAAAAATGGTCTTCTCAATATTAGGGGCAATTTGAGATTCGCCTCTTAACCCACAACTACAAAGTCAACTGAAAAATTAACCTTGTCGACGCCCATCAATATATCTTGGACAACTCTGTCTGGATTGATGATGGACCTATTTGCCCGTTGCAATGTCAATGACGTTTTCGTCAATGGTCCCAAACCCAGATTTATTTAGGCACCGATAAGGGCATCAAGCTTATTCCATCTTCCTAATCACAAATTGTGTTCATAAAACGCTTTCTCCGTAACCCGTAAGGAATGCTAAAACTCTTGTTCTCTTTTCTTAGCGAGCATATACATCTACACAATTGCATTGCATTCCTTGGTTTGGTCGACCTTTGCCACATCTTCGGTCTTTCTTTTTTTTGCTGATGACCTCCTTTAAGAATTTATGGTATTGGGGCATTCTTTCAAGGGCTTCAGTCAGTCAGTGGCAAATTAATGTTCATTTGGCCAAAGATATTCACAAATCTTTGAAAGTTTGGGTCTTCGTCTTTCTTCTTTTTACAAATCTTGGAAGAAAAGGAGTAGGTGACCAACTCTTCCTTCTTTTTAACTTCTCTCTTTTCCTCATACTTTGGTTCCTCATGAATTACCTTCTTCTGAACTGTACCCTTCTCTTGTGCAACATCCAGCTAATGTCCACATCTTAAGGTAATTGTCATTACGTGCGTCTTGCCTGCTTTCATTAATTCTCGGGTTTTCAATATCACTCGGGAGAGCTCATGGGTGTCTTTCATTCATAAACTCTAGCAATCTGCCATACTTGGGTCCCCAAATTATGAATAAAGGCCTCCATACTACGATGTAAAGCTTCCCAAGAACACTGAGAAGACTCCAATTGCTGAATTGTAGCATTGGTGTCTTCCCTGCAAATGTCGAGATCGTCTTAGATGTGAAATTCTTGACTTACCCTCCAGGGTCATTTTGTCGGCAGACTGAAATTCACCAAACTTTCACCTTATGAGATCCAACTTTTCTTGATAGCTTTCATGCATTCCCAAGACTTATGTAATGCTTCAATAACCCAAATAAAAACTAAATGAACCAAGCACAAATACTCCAAACTTAAGCATAAGATTCCATGAAGCAATTAAAAACATATTTTGAGCTGAAATCATACTAAAATAACAAGAATTTATAGAATACATGTTCAATATGAAGAGAGCGAAAACAAAACATTTCTTGTCATTTTAAGTTGGAAACCATCATATTTTTCACAATAAGACTAATTAAAGAATAAAATCGAGCTATCACGTACCATACTAGATGTTGACCCTACCTAAGACATTTGATCGTACTCAAGCCGTACCCAAAATACCCACCCAAAAATTAATGTTCACTTCATCTGGGTAAGTACCCAATATGTGCCCAAATGTACCCACAAAGTACCAACACTCAGTAATTACCCGGTACCAGTAGGCCCTCCTCTTACGAATGCCCGTGCTTCACAGTTCACTTTATGTGAGTAAATATTTTCTCCATCTTTGGAGTTGTGGGCTTCACTCTCAAAACTTTAATTTCCACATTTTAAATCTCTAAATTCTCTCAAACACTTTGTAATGTTTTGATTTCACTTTATTGAGATGCTTCCTCTTACGCCTGAGGTGAAACCCAGTGCATACGCATTAAGATTCATTTAACGATGTACTCTTCTTTGGTGTGTAGGCTCAGCTTAAGATCTTAAGAAGTGGATTTGAGCATAGAGTTAGAGGATTTGGACCTTGATTTGACCTCCTACCTTAGTCTAGTTTTTGGGCTTTTTTTACCCCTTGTCAGAAAAGCTCATTAGCATCCTTCATCTTTCAAGTCACAAGATTGAATTGAAAATATTAATGACTTTGCACTTTACCATTGATTCTTGTCTTGAGGACGTAATAATTCTGATTCTTTATATGTTTTGTAGAGTTGGCAGTTTGGACCTGACCAACTTTCTGGTCGGGCAAGCCCGCACAATTTAGCACATTTTATGCTTAAAATTCTAAACCTGACCCAAAACCTGATCAAACCCGAAGTACTGATTTGCTAGCTCGAAGGTTTTGTTTATTTTGCAATATAAATGTGATATTTCTGTTAGTTGTTAGCTTTTCAAATGATTTTTTTTTTGTTCCTATGCATCCAATTGCACTTAAATATGTACATTTCTTTTTGTTGTAATACATTATGTGTATATTGATAAGTGCCTTCTTTTTAATAGATCTCTCAGCACAAAATTTAAGAAATTTTTTGTTGCTTCTATCATCCTTATTTATGATCTTTTTTGTTGATCTAATAGGTTTTCACCACTTCCCATATCTGCTATAACTGGATCTGGAACTGGACAGCTTCTTGATCTTGTTTGCTCTGGACTTGAACAGAGTGAGGTTTGTAAAATTATAATCTGTTATTTTGTAAGTGCTCACTAGCTAATAGTCATTTGGGAATCTAAACGGTCATCTTGTACTAAACAATGAAATGGAAAACATAGTTCATGCACACTTTGTTGGCCAAATTGTTAAGATTTATAATTGTACTTTTTATGCTATGGTAAAAGATTTAACAATTTATGGAATCACAATCTTGCACACTTTTTCCTGATGAATCATCCATCATGAATAATGATCTTCATTTAATAGCTGTTTGGCATTGCCAGCACTATATCTGCCCCACATTACAAATGATTATTATGTTTTGAAGCTCGGTGTTCTGTTGCGTAACCACATGTTTGTTTTATTTTTTATTTCATTGTCTTTTGTGTTCAAAAGTTGTTAACTCGTATAGATTTTTTTTTTTGATTATGATTTTCAATGGTGCTTAGGTGTTAGATCAAATAGGTGTTAGGGATACTTAAGCATTGCATATTAAATAGTTAATACTCTAGTGAAGTGAAGTGCTTATCTATATGTATTACCATATCAAAGAGACTGCTGTGATAAAAACAAACAGATAAAGGACAAATAAATTATTGAAATAACTCTTAGATTAATCAGAATCATACAAAATTAGTTCATTTAGCATAAATGCATTAAATATATTTGTTAATGTGTTCCACATCGAAAGAATGTGAAGTGCGTTGCCACTTGATATACTAGTTGGGTCCTCCCCTTATTAACTTAAGCTTTAGGGTTGGAGCTAAGTTTAACATGGTATGAGAGCTTTGGTGACCCAAAGGTCCCAAGTTTGAGTCTCACTGCAGCCACCCTAATTATAATTTCAGCACAAGGCAAGAAGAAAGCTTGTGCATGGGTGTTTGAGCGCACATGCAAAGCGATAATGGGCTTGCACATGAGGGGGTGTGTTAGAGTACGAAAATTAAATTGGGCCTTCAACTATCAAATTAAGCTTTTAGTTGAGTTAGATCCTTACAATATCTTTATCTGAATGCTAATGCTGTTGATTGTAATATTTATTAGTACGTGTATGCAGGGTCTAGAGAATCTGGCCAAAGAAGAAAATTATATTCCTTCAATTGCCATTGTTGGTCGACCAAATGTTGGTAAAAGCAGCATTTTAAATGCATTGTTGGGAGAAGACAGAACTATTGTTAGCCCTGTTAGTGGTACTACTCGTGACGCTATTGATTCCGAATTTACTGCTCCAGATGGCCAGGTTTGATTAGATTGTAGTTTGTCTTACTACCACCCCAAAAGTTTATTGACTGTTACTTTAATTAATTGCGTACAATCTATATAGTTTGAACCAAATACTATTGAGACATCCGGTAGTGCGGATTTTAACTATTTTATTAGGTTGAAAGATGAAAGCAAATATAGGTTGTTGAAATACTTTCTGGTTTAAGCGATATGTAGACTGGAGTGAATCAGTGCAGTTCAATATTAAGCTTTTAATGTGGTTACTTGGTTGGGAACTGACTTAAAGTACCTGAAATTACTATCGCACAAGGAATGAAAAATGAAGTAATTTCCTTGCCAGCTTTGTTAACTCTTGGGTTATTACTTAGAAACTTTAGGCAATGGATGTTTGTTCTGCAGAAGTTTAAGCTTATTGATACTGCTGGAATCAGAAGGAGAGCAGCTGTGGCTTCATCTGGTAGCACAACAGAAGCTTTGTCAGTAAATCGGGCATTTCGTGCCATCCGTCGTTCAGATGTTGTTGCCCTTGTCATTGAAGCCATGGCATGTATCACGGAACAGGTACATTGTTCTCAGTTTTATGTCGAGTCATAAATAGTAATATTGATAATGATAATCAAGAAAACAGGTTTTCACTTTTCTCTTATTGTAAGCTGGAGTGACATTACAGTACATAAAAGTAGCAGTAGGACCAACCTCTCATAAACGAAAGTAAATGGGTTTGAGGGAATAAATCAGAATATCGATTATAATTAATGTAGATTCTCAATTACATTAAAATCCATGATCTCTTATATTGTAATCTTTTAGTTATTCACATTGCTTCTTAGTTGTCATTGATAGTCAAACTACCAAGGATATAAATAGGCTCTCCTATGTACTCATATTAATATCAATATTCTCTCTTATATTTCAACAATTTCAATCGTGGCAGGTTCATTAGCAACAGGTTCTTATGTTATTTCCTGAAGTCTGATGGTTGTATGACCTGTATCTCAGAAAATGTTTCTGTAGGTTATGCTGCGATTTGTATCATTCAAATTCTCCATCTAATTCTAAATTATATAATCATAAACTTAAGGTTTACATATAATGCTTACTCAAGTGTGTAAAGACTGATTGTAACCCTGTTGAACAGCTTCCTTCAGATCGAATCTGTGTGAAAATTGGTATTGTATCTCCTATTATCCCATATTATAATACTTTCTTGTAGTTGTTTGGCAAACTGGCTGTTCCTAGAAGTTGGTGATGCACTAAGAATGGCTTTGTTCTGTAGTCTTGGAGCTCACATGGGTTTCTAAGAGTGAAAACTGCCAAAGAAATTAGAAAGTGAACATAAGAACTGTAGTTAAATTTTTTATGCATTCCATAAAAAGCTATTTGATGAAGTGTGTTAGTTGGATTTTCTGCTTTTTGTTTAGATGCCAATGTACGGGTATCAGTCTATATTTTCCAAGGATTTCAGTAGTTATACTGATTCTTACCAAATGTAGCTCTGTAATTACTCAACTTTCTCTGCGTGTTGACCAAAAGAGTTATCTGTTTTATTGCTCCTTGGTGCTCTTTCTTTTTATCTAATCATATCATATTATTTTCCTTGAATGTCCTAGGATTACAGGATAGCTGAAAGGATAGAAGGGGAAGGGAAAGGATGTCTGGTTGTTGTGAACAAATGGGATACGATACCAAATAAAAAACAAGAAAACTCTGCACTCTATGAGCAAGATGTCCGAGAGAAGCTTCGTCTTCTTGCTTGGGCACCTATTGTTTATTCAACTGCAGTAGCTGGCCAAAGTGTTCAAAAGTATGTACTTATCTAATCGTATCCTGTCTCAATATCGTTGTGAATTCTTTATTCTCCACCTTGACACAACTACTTGTCTATTAACTGGCAGAAGCAGAATATTTATATTGTCACGTATTAAGATGAAAAAGTATGGGACATTTTGGAAATAGCTTGCTCTTATATATATTAGTCTTACATGGAAGCTTAATTGAATGAACCATGTTATTTTACATATTAGTCTTCCTTTGTCTCCCAAAAGTAGTTGTTAAATTTCTTGTAAATTGTTCAAGCATTTTGCTGTCTAGATTTTTGTTCTGTTTTACACACTTGAGTTCTTATGTTTGTACTCTAAAAAAACTATCATTTCCAGATTTACCAACCATAGAAACATATACCATGATATAGACAATTAAGCTAAACTCTGAAAATGTCTACTTCCTTAACCAATGATGCATAATTCAATCACTTACCTCGTCTCATTCGACCGAATCTTTCTCTAGGAAATCCAACTAGAGTTCCCCTTTTTATGCCCCCTGCCGCCGGAGCAAGACAATCCAATTTTAAATTGATTGGTGGTGGAGTTAGACCTTCTGATATTTGAGTGTTTCGCACCTCCTCTAACTCTTGTCTTTTTTCCTTGGCAATTTCCTATAAATGGGTTAGAAATATGGAGTTAGTTGGATCATGTTGCGCATGATCACATAAAAAAATATATGGACTATATTTTCAACCATCCTATGCATAGTAACTTGTTTATGTTACCACAATATTGTGTGCCTTTTGTGTTGGGTAGTTGCCATTCTTGCTTTTGTGTGTAACTTCAAACAATTCAATTGGATCGACGTCTTCAGGGTTTCCATCATTTGCCTATTTTGCAGCAAAGAAAAGTTATCATGCATAATTGTGTGTGAGAGTTAGGTGTAAAGAAGCATAAAATAGTTAAGTGATGCACTAACAAATTTCAATGTAATTTGGTCAAATGAGTGTGACCCAGTTGTATGAAGAATCACATTATTGCTTGCCCTATTTGCCTTGTGTTTTTGTTGTACTATCTTGTACGCTGGTGTTTCCCATTTGTCCCAGAATTGTTGCCAAATGTCCATAGAAAGGTAAGGTGGGGGATGTTCTCGTGGATTTTCAAATTGCAGAGAGGTGTCACGTGCTCTTTTTAACCACTTTCTGTAATTGTCATTCGCATAATTGTAGAAAACCTCTTTTGCTTTGTTTAAGTTGTCATCCGACCACTCATATAATGTCTGCAATCTCAAAAAACACAAATCTGGTAATTATAATTTCACAGCAAGAGCTTCAAAATCAGGACAAAATCCAACAAAACATCTAACCATTGAACTCATAATACAATTGTTTTGTTTATAAACTCATAATACAATTGTTAAACAGGGACAGTTTGTGACAAAAAATAAGCAACAGCAGAACACAATTTTACTATATATAACAAACTGAAATGAGCTAAACACTTGAACCGCCCAGCTCGTTGAGCAGAAACTTAACCAATCATGAAATGTAAAATATTAGATCCATACTTCATAAACACAGTGCAAGCAAAACCTTTCAGTTCTCAATAACAAATATGGTGGACAGTTAAAGAAGCCAAGCATAGGGAGTACTAAGACTCCACTATATATGTCCTGGATCTCAATTCTCAATCAACTATATATGAACAGTAAGACTATTAACCAACATCACCCAATAACAAACAACTAAACATAACAATATTAACCAAATTATCAAATTCAGTGAGGAAATTCAATACTATAAGCTCAGTTACAAGTGTGCTTGAGGCATACCTGGAAGTTATTCCATGCTTTATCTATTTGAGGTGTAGTCCATTCAGTCCAACTTAAGTGTGCTTGAGGCATACAACTCTTGATTGCCACACTTGCTTGTGTTTTGACAGAATCGGGATGGAACCTTAAAATGAAATAAAAAAGTCACAAGAACAATGTCAAGTAGAATAATATTTTCACTACATAGATTCATGTTATAAGGAGGTATAACATACGTATGGGTTAGTAACTTTGGTTCCGGCAATTTTTTTCCATCTTTTAGAAACTTTCCCTTACTAGGTCCTCGCACGGATTTCTTCTTTTGGGAAGGGCCAACTTGTGTCTCATCCACATGTGTTCGACTTTCTATACATCCGGAAGATGAATGTGTCTCATCTGAGTCTCCAATAATAGAATTCTCAGAATGTCTCGTGCTACATGATGGGACCGAAAATTTCTCCTTACGTTTCATCTACAAGAAAATAAAGAACAATTCAATACGTTAGAAATGAAAATATTGAAGCATTAATACATCACAAAACATATTAAGTTATTATTCATGATATATCAAATAACTGAAATTTAAAAGCATAACTAATTTACCACAATCAATATCAGTTGTATCTTCATTCTCATCACTACTAACACTTGCTTCGTAGTAATCGTCGTCCAAATCAATCATATTTTCCACATTTTGTGGTGATCGATATTCTTCCATATTCACATCCACCTCCACACCAACTGTCGCAGTATCATTGAGATCTTGAAGTTGAATTTCATCATCATGCACATGAACAACAACATCATTTTCTTGATAAATTTCTTCCACAATTTCCATGTTGTCATTCTCTTGAGAGTGATGTTGTATTGGGACTTCAAAATAATGTCTCCCAATTGTATTTATTGCCATACTCCATCCTTTTCTTTTGTGCCCGACTTGTGTTGCATAAAAACATTGTTTTGCTTGATGTGCAAATATGAATGGATCGTATACATCCTTCATCCGGGAATTTGTGTCAACATCAACAATTCCTGATTTTTTATCAATCACAACACCTTTAACTGGATCATACCATTCACACTTGAACAAAACAACAACATTATTGCACTCAGATCCAGGATATATGATGCTATACACATCTTCTAAATGACCATAGTAGATGGTTTCATTAGTTTCGCCACACGAACCACCTGCAACGTAAACACCATGATTTTGTGTGGTCTTATTGTGATCTCTAGATTTTCCCCAAAATCGATATCCATTGACAAGATATCCTTTACATGTCATAGCTCTTCGAATAGGTTTTCCAGCTAATTCTCTCAATTTTGGAGATACAATTGTAGCATCTTGTTCAATACGACGCTGAAACCAATCAACAAACTCAGAATTTATACGCTCGTTGAACTCTTCCAAGGAAATATTTGGCGTGTTTGCAACGAGAAACTCTTGAAATTCTCTACATAAGATAAACTATAATTAGAATATCAATCTTTGAGTTTGATATATATGAAAAACGTTAATTTATCAATCATAGATTATTTACCTATTATAAGGTAACACCTCATCACAATTCAATAGGACGTACAAAGTAGCTGCATTGTACTCCTCATCTGTTAACCAATGATCCTCATATTTCCCAAGTCCATAACCTTGTTGGACAAAGACGGATAGATTTTCAGCATCAGTGTGAATAAGTCCAGTGAATTGTCTGTTTGGACGGGTTAACTTTGTACGCACACTAGTATCAAAATATCTCGAACAAAATGATGTGAGTTCCTCAAGAAGATAAGCCTCTGCAATTGAGCCTTCGGGCCGAGCTTTATTGCGCACCATTCGTTTCAAGAGAAGCATAATCCTTTCAGGTAGAAACATCCATCGATATTGGACAGGTCCTCCAAACTTTGCCTCTTCACACAAATGTACTATGATGTGTTCCATTGAATCAAAAAATGACGGTGGAAATATCATTTCAAGTTTGCAGAGAGTGTACACAACTTGACGCTGAATTTTATCAAGATCATCTTTCTTAATTGTTTTTGAACAAAGACATTTGAAGAAATCACTGAGTTCCACTAAGGGCTCCCACACATCTTTAGGCAAAACATCCCGAAACATGAGTGGTAGATACCTCTCTAATAACACGTGACAATCGTGACTTTTCAAACCTTGCAACTTGTATTCGTCCAAGTTCACTGCACGGGAAATGTTTGCAGAAAATCCATCCGGAACTTTTAAGCTCTTCAACCATTCATAAACTTGCTTCTTCTGGTCCTTTGATAAACAATAAATTGCCTTTGGCATGATTGACTTTCCTTTATTTGGCTTAAGATGTAATTCAGGTCGAATACCCATTTCCATGAGATCCAACCGAGCATTTGGATTGTCTTTAGTTTTATCTTTCACATCCATTACTGTATTGAAGATATTATCGAATACGTTTTTCTCGATATGCATAACATCCAAGTGGTGACGTATTGTTAAAGTACTCCAATACGGTAAATCGAAAAAGACACTCTTCTTAGTCCAATGATGCTCTACTCCATAGCCCAAAAAATGATCATCTTTGTGTTGTTTTCCCAAAGTCAACGGACCTAGACGATTTAAAATGCTCAAGATAGTTGCACCAGTCTTTCTACATGGTGCTATTCTTCTCTCTACAACACCATTGAACTTTGAGGCAAAACTTTCCTTTCTCCATTTATTTCCACGAGGCAACCACCTACGGTGACAACCAAAATAGGATGGTTTCCTACCATTTTTAAGCACAAAAGTTAGACCCGCACTCATGCAACAAGGACAAGACATTTTTCCATGAGTGCTCCACCCTGAAAGCATACCATAGGCTGGAAAGTCGGAAATGGTACCCAATAGAGCTGCATGCATTTGAAATAGTTGCTTCTTGTGTGCATCATAAGTTTCTATCCCTTCACTCCATAAAAGTTGCAACTCTTCTACAAGAGGCTTCAAATATACATCGATATCTCTGCCCGGAGATTTTGGTCCCGGAATTAGTAAAGACATGAACATATATGGTTCTGTCATGCACATACCAGGTGGAAGATTCTGTGGTATCAAAAAAACTGGCCAGATGGAATGAGATACACTAGACATCCCAAAAGGGTTAAAACCGTCACTTGCTAAACTCAACCTGACATTACGACAATCACTTGAGAAAGCAGGATATTTAATGTCAAATTGCTTCCATTCTTCAGCATCAGCTGGGTGTCTCATTGCACCATCAACGTCAAGTCGTTTTTCCTTGTGCCACCTCATGTGCTCAGCTGTCTTTGACGACATAAATAACCTTTGAAGTCTAGGGATCAAGGGAAAGTACCACAATATCTTGTATGGTATTGGTTTTCTCTTCTTGTTTTCCTTATCATAAACCTTGTATCTAGGATGAGCACAAATTGGACATTTGTCAAGTGGTGCATATTCTCCACGAAATAACACGCAGTCTTTGGGACATGCATGTATCTTTTCTAGAGACATCCCAAGATCCTTTATGATTGCCTTCATATGATACGTTGAATTTGGTAGTTTTGCACCTTCGGGCAACATTTCAAGAAACAACGTTATCAGATGATCAAATCCTTCATTACTTATGCGATATTGTGTTTTCGCATGTAGTAACAAAGTAATTGCAGATAACTTAGTGTGCTTGGTGCAACCATCCCATAAGGGCTCATCGGCATCATTCAAGCGTTTGAAAAAATTTCTAGCTACTCCAATGGGTTCTTCACTACTTTCGACACCATGCTCCGCAGAAGATCCCATTGCATCCACAATCATATCTCTTGGCCAATTACAATCACTACTTGACCCTTCTCGAGTACTTGATGTTATCACTTCTCCATGCTTAGTCCATACGTAATAACCATCTATAAATCCATTCTTAAGCAAGTCCAAATTCACCTCTCCCCTCAATTTATAATTCCGAAAACAACATTTTCTACATGGACAAGCTATCTTCTCCCCAAATCGTAGTAACTCCGGTTTACTAAACGCAAAGTTCAAAAACTCAACAACCCCTTGTTTGAACGCATCCGTAAGTTTCCCTAAATGAAGTCGATTATCAATCCAACTCCTATTTAAAGACATCGTTTTTAAATAACCTGATTCATATGTAATCAAACCAAAATTATTGTATGAGCTAACTAGTAAGATATGCTAACTATGAGACCAACTACTTCAAAAATTAATTGGCCTTACCAAGAGACCAAAAACCAGTGAATTGCAAGCCATTATTGGAAATGCATGTAGGTTAGAAACATAATATGAATACTAGTGAAGCAAGCAGATGGTTGTACCTTTAGCTAAAAATCAATGACGCTAGTGATGAAACATGTGATGCCTTGAAAAGAGAGTGACTAATTTGATTGGACTACAAGAAACAAAGAGAGAAGTTATTAGAGGAGCGTGTATAGAACAAAATAACAAAGTTATTAGAGATGTTATTGTTTCCGAAACATTATGTCTTTTCTCTTACTGTACCTAGTAAAAAATAATTTGTTTGCTGCTTTTTGCTCATTGTTACATATTAGTTTTATCTGAGCTCCTTGCTTTAATGGTTGTTAGACTACTCAAGATGTGAAATTCACTAATATAGCTACACAGATTGCTTATAGAGAAACTTGCCATAACAAAAGCATCTATATCATATATGAATGCATAAAACATTTCAAAATACAATATTGCAACTTTTGAAAATCTTATGACTACTTCTATCAAATAGGAAAATTTGATCCAGCTCTTGAAAGATGACTGTAGATTAGTGTCTAATTGTTGAGCAAAAAAATATATAAAGATTAAAGTCTAATTAGCTGACCCTTTATATAAGGCCTAGGCCAGCCAAGTAGTCTGCCACTCTATATCCTTCCCTGTAACTCTGTAAGTATGAGTAAGAGTAATGCCTTCATGAAGAATTTTTTTTTTTTTGTAACAGTGTAAGTTAAGTGAGAAGGACAAGATAGAGTCCCAGATAGCCTCTATTTTTCCACCAGAAGACCCAAATTCTGACATAAAGTCAAAGTTGTCTCAAGAGCCTTGAATTTAACATAATTATTAGTACATGCATCCAAATTAATAATAAAAAAAATAACCATTTGACCGGTAGGATCTCACATAGCTACTGCCACTGTGAGACATATCTATGATTTACATCTAAATCCTTCCCTAACAGTCTTATGTTACAAAGCTTGACACTCTAAATTAATTAGTTGAGGGTAGACAATGGTATGCGTGATTGAACCAAACAAAGTGAATACTGTTTATTGGTATAGAAGGAACTGACTAGCACTCCATATTGAAATTAGCACATGCCTTGACTTGTGAGTTGTTCTATTGAGGGAAATAAGGTGCTTCTTATTTTTGACTAAATTTAGCATGCGTTAGAATATGTGATTCTATGTAAATTAGGGATTGATATAATCAGATAGCTGATATTTAGGGATTGATTGATTCTCTCTATATTATAAATTGGGATTCGCCTATTATGTATAAATCATCATTTTCTCTAAACTTCACAGCATGCTTGTAAGATTTTGAGTATGTACTTTGATCTGAAGCTTTAGAATTCCCTGGTTTCGTAGATAAGGGATGTGGGTTGAGGGTTAAGAGTTAAGAGAATCATAGATGTTAGAGGAAGAGGTTGGAGTCTCCTTAAGGCACTTTGATTAGAATCGTAGTTCATTGATGATATCCCTAAACCTTCTTCACAACATTGTTGAGATGAGCTTTGCAAGCATTTTTGGATTGGTTGCAGTGCTCAAGCTGATGCTTCTATCTCAAATGGGAAGACAGCCAAGTCCAGTGACCAGGGACGTATCCATAGCAAATTAGTGGTTTCAAGTACGGTGTCTATTCGTAGTTCAAGGATTGTCTCAGCTGAAGGGAATAAGCTTTCTTCTCTTAAAGATGGTCTGAAAAGATCTGATATTTCTACCTTAAAAGTTTCAAGGTACGATGCCTATATAGTTTTTCTTCAAAACTTTCCAATAAAACTTCTGTGATTGAATTTGATCTTTCTGACAATTGTGTGCCTCCATATGTAGAACCAATGAAGCAAACAATGATATACGTAGTGCTACACTTCAAAAGGAACCTAGTTCCTTGAGAAACACTGGGAAAAACTTGGAATTTCTGAGAAATACAGTATCCAAGACCTCGAATCGTGTTGAGAGTATTGGGAAGCAAACACCACGAACTCCACCATTAAAGCGGAAGTCGCTTGAGGTTTTATCATCTTGGCCTGTTGCACTTAATTTATTAGTGTCTTAAAATATACCATAGCTAGATAATGGTGCCCAACCCAAGAAAGCAATATATAATGTCATTCAAAACAATGCTTACGAATATTATCAAGGTAATTTATGGATACTGATAATGGGCTATTCTTCATTTATCGAACACCCAGGATTTTACTTCTTTGAAGCCTCTAAAACGTCTTTCAGAGTCACTTAGTGAAAGCAGGTACTGCCTTACAATTGGAGATATATATGTCAATTATCAAATTCAAATACTCGGTTGAACTTTTTTTCTGGAATATCACATACCTCTCTCTTGTAAATATGCAGAAATCTTAAAGAACATTCACAAGTTGTCTCTGAAAATCTGGTATGTCACTAGAAGAACTTGCGTCTTGTTCAAATATCACATCAGCAAAGATTTGTCATTACATTTTCCATTATATCTTGTCTAGGCTTGCAATCATCTGAACTGGGTAGATAGTAAGACCAAGAATAATAGCTCTGATCCTCTGAGCCCTGTACTTAAAATTCCTTGGGAGGTGAAAACGATGGAAGATAATGGAAATGTTGAAAAGGCTGAAGCATATGCAAAGGATCTTGAAAATGTAAGTAAACTATGGATTCGTTGTGTTCAGTAATTTATGTATGCCTTTATAAAGCTTCAATCGAATTACATCTCATACTTAATTTCCAAAAGCTATGAAGTAACTTGAGGACTGAGCCCAAAAGTAAGATAGTAGAACAATTATAACATACAACAGAGTCGCGTTATACATCTGTATTTGCAGAAGAAAGATACATTTAATATTTTATAGTTTCTTTGAGTTTTTAAAGCATGTGATAAAATCCATAAGAAATATTCTTCTATAGTTTGCACTAGCTAGCTGTGAATGATATGACTGTCCAGTATACTAACAGTACGAGCTTTGCACTACCCTGCTTGTATCTCAAGTATATAACTCCCCTTAATTAAAAGGATTAATTACCAATTTAGTCCCTGTACTATAAAAAAATGGA
>JAYMTG010000177.1:0-15984 GCA_036897565.1 Pelargonium exstipulatum | reverse complement strand
GCTTCTTTGTACTATGCGGCGTGTTCCTAGTGGTGAAGAAGGGGTCGAAACGAAGAGGGACTAGAGGGATTTCAATTTTTTTGAAGTTTTTTTATATTTGCGTGAGGTAGCAGTTGGTATGATTGTGGTCATGGCAAAATTTAGTCCAGGTCCTCCTAGGGTTGAGGTATTGAGGATGCTTTAGTATAGTGGTTAGGTTGTTTTATATATTCTCTCTATTTTGGTTTCGTAATGTATTTATGTTTTCTGTTTGCTCAATAAATCGATCTTTACACGTTAAAAAAACAATTTTGTCACTACCACCTATTTTAGCATATCTATTTATACAATTATGTTATTTTTATTTTAAAAAGAAAAATAGAAAATCGTAATAGTGTCATTTTTTTTGTTTATTATATTTTGAGTATAAAAAATAGGAAATATATATAGGAACCAAACCGAATCAACAAAAAAGCGAGAAAATAAGATATATATTTGGCGTGTGGCATTTTGAATTGAGCCCTCAAATTCCATACCCATCATTTATCACATCTACTCGTTTCACTTTGACATTTTTGGTTTCTTCTAAAACAAACATGTATATTAATTAATTTGTGCTACAGTATTGACTTCCTCGATCTCCAAACATGTAGAAAGAATCTTTATACTCATTTTATAATTTTACAAACAAAATGAAGGTCAGAGAGTAACAAATATGAATAGGTCTAAAGCATAAAGGCATAGCACTCTCAAGAATGGGTCAGTAATGGCGTACGTGATGCCCTTAGCAACAAACAATGACCAGCTGATCATATCTGACTTAATTAATCTACACATAATTAATGATGGACCAGTTAATTAATTACTTACTCTGTTTTCTGGCTATAAATTCATGATTCTCCACCTCATAATTTCCATCTCCATCACTACGTACCTTTCATCTAATCCTTAATTGTCGATCTTGTATACTTTAAAATGTCAAAATCTATTCCAAACTCTAGCCGTGCAAGTAATGTCAATGGTGCTCTTGCCTTGACATTGTTGATCGCAACGACAATGATGATGACGATGGCAAACACAAGCGAAGCGCAGCTAACGTCTACATTTTATGACACTACATGCCCCACTGCGCTCACCGCCATCCGAACTGCCATTAGAACCGCTATTTCTCGCGAACGTCGCATGGCAGCGTCTCTCATTCGCCTCCATTTCCATGACTGCTTTGTTCAGGTATAATATTTATGCATATAAATGCACTAATAGCTCTACTTGCATGCATGCATTCAATATTTGTGAATGTTCATTAACGTTGCGTGCAATAATTAATGCAGGGTTGCGACGCATCAATCTTACTTGACGATGATTCCCCCAACTCCATAGAGAGCGAAAAGAACGCACCACCTAACAGAGGGTCTGTGAGAGGTTATGAAGTGATAGACAAAGCTAAATCTGAGGTTGAAAAGATCTGTCCCGGTGTGGTTTCTTGCGCTGATATTGTAGCAGTTGCTGCAAGAGATGCATCATTTGCTGTAAGTGCTACTAATCAATGATTAAATCTTATTAATTATTGGATTAATATATATTGATGACGACGATCTGATCATGTATGAATTATGATGATCAGGTTGGTGGTCCATCTTGGACAGTGAAGCTTGGAAGGAAAGATTCAAGGACAACAAGTGTAAGCGCAGCCAACACTCAGCTTCCTGGCTTCAACGACAACCTTAACAGGCTCATCTCTCTCTTTGGCGATAAAGGCCTTTCTCCCAAAGACATGGTGGCTCTCTCAGGTTCGCATACGCTGGGACAAGCACAATGCTTCACATTCCGCGACAGGATCTACAGCAACGGAAGCATCATCGATTCGGGATTCGCCAGCACTCGCAAGCGCGGTTGTCCGGCCACCGGCGGGGATGCGAATCTGGCGGCGCTGGACCTGGTCACACCAAATTCATTTGACAACAACTACTTTAAGAATCTTATCCAGAAGAAGGGCCTTCTTCACTCTGATCAAGTTCTTTTCAGCGGAGGCTCCACAGACTCTATTGTGACCCAATACAGCAAGGCTCCGGCCACTTTCAAGGCTGATTTCGCATCAGCCATGATCAAGATGGGCGACCTCCAAGGTTCCGGCAGCGGTGAGATCAGGAAGATCTGCTCTGCTATCAATTAGTACACTATAGATCCAAATGCCACTAAAATAAATTCTTTTGTTTGTTTCCGTTATATGTCTATTTATTTGTGCTACTCAGCCTTTTCTTTTGTCAATCATTCAATTGTTTCCAGTGTAAAAATAATTATGTTAAAGAATTGTAACCAATCTCTTGCAATTCACTATGTAATAAATTGACTTTTTTTTAATCTATATTTGAACCTACCATTGTTAGTTGGGTCTATGGAGCAAATCTCAGAACAAAGCTAGTTTAGATCCAAATTATTCACCTGCCCAACCAGCTTTCAGCCCCGTAATAACTAATATCAAATTAACAGGCTGTGAAAAGCCATAGAACAAACTAAGATAAAAAATAGTTGACAGAAGATTAGTTAAGTGTGAAACCATAGCATACAAAAACAGCGTAATGCTTATTTTGTAGTGTTTCAATCCCAATTTCCTCTTAAGTTACATTACATTTCATTTAGTGACACACAGTAGTTGCAATCACATGTAGAGTTTGCATTTACAGAACAAATCCATATTCAAAAGCTTTACATCACTGCCTCACAAGTTACAGCCCTCCATCTGGTGTCTAAAACTTCTTCCAGGGTCTCAGTATTACACTTGGACAACTTTTAATGGCAACAAGTTGTAAAGAATGTTAAAACTATACAACCTACCAGAGTATCTAACCCCAGGAAAACTTTACAGGTGCCCGTTTAATTTGTTACTTTGTTTCTACGAGCCAAAGCAACACAACTACACAAGCCAACAACTGTTGATGAATCAATACACTATCGAAAAATACATTTGAATTATGTTACCTCATAGCCGTCTTGCAACCATTTTGGTGCATACATATGAAGACCAGCATCCCTCAAAGCATTTTGTGCTGAGCGAATAAGTCTCTCATCTAGAGGTGTTCCTTCGGTTTTCATATCCCCTAGAAGCTTTAGTAACTCATCGATCCTGCTAAGCTTGGAAAACACCCCAACCATGATCCCTGCCATTGCCTTATCTATAGTTGCTCCTTGGTTTCTATACTCATGGTAATATCTCATACATGTCTCGAAGTCTCTTGCCTTATTGTAAGCGCTAATGACACTAGTGTAACTGACCTTATCCGGTATTACCTTCCAACGCTTCATCTCCTTCCATATTTTCTCCACCTGCCTCACATTAATGGCCCTTTCGTGCATATCCAACAATGAATTGTAAATCCACACGTTTGGCTGACACCCCCGTTCTTTCATCTTTGCCACAAGCCTCATTGCATCTCTCAACCTCCCCGTCTTCCCGTACATTGCAACCATAGTTGAATACGCCACGACACATTTGTCAAACCCCTTCTCTTCCATCTCCGAAAACACCTTCTCAGCCTTGGGATAAAGCTCAAGGCGACTATAGATATTCAGAACTGAAGCATAGGTCACTTGTCCAGGTTGGATCCCTTTCAAGGTCAGTTCTTGATAAACCTTAGCAGCAGCCCAATGCCCCCTCTTCTTGGAGAAACCGTTAACAATTGCACAGAAAACACAGTCCGTAACCCTCACTTTCGCACCCATCATAGCCTTAACAACATCAAGAGTCTTCTCCAGTAGCCCTTTCTCAACATACATTACAACAATCTTTAAGTAAACTTCCGGATCTTTCAAAACCCTTAGCGCCACTGCCTCTTTGAAAAGCTCTTCAGCCCTCTTTACCTCTTTGATGCTAGCAAAAGAACAAATCAAAGATGAATATATGGAAGAATCCACCGCGATCCCTTTACTCTTCATTTCTTGAAAGTAACCAAGAGCTTCAAAAGCCCTTCCCGATTTCCCTAAAGATACACACAAAACCTTGTAAACACGACCTGAAAACGGTTTCATATCAGGCACCTTACCACTACTGAACTCACAGAACAATTCAACAACCCTATCCACATTCCCTAGTTTGTCATTAGCCTCCATAATCCGGAAATAACATCCGGCGTCCGGAACAACCTTAGCCAATTTCATTTGCTCGTACACAGCAACACTACTACTATACATATGAAGCTTATTATAGCCTTTCTTGGCGGCATAATAGGCCAAGACAGCAGCCTCACTGTCGGATTCAAAGACCTTAAGCAAAGCCTTAACAATTTTGAATTTCCTACCCTTAATGCAGTGAGCAACCAATCTACAACAGCTAGACCCATCAGGCAACACACCGTAGTTTCTAAAATCATCAGAAAGCAGCAAAACAAAATCCCAATTGGACGATGATCGTGTCAGGTACCTGATCAGGTGGCTGTACATAGATTTCTCGGGCCAAAATTCAGGCCTCCCTTTGGCCTCGTGATAGTGCTGGAGGGCCAGATCCTCCCTCCGGGGGTCCTGAAACAGCTGGATCAATAACTGGTTCAAGTCGTGGGCTTCAGGAAATGTGGAGGGCAGTGAGTCTGGGGGTAGCTTGATGGGGGAGGCTTCTTCGAGGATGGGAGAGTGGCAGGCGGAGGAGGAGGTGGCGTGGTGAAGGCGGTAGTTGGAGGAGGGGACGGAGGGGAAGGTGAGGGTCTTGCAGGTGGAGATGAAGGAGAATTGGCGCACATTGGAGGAGGTTGCCGGTAGAGACCAGTCCGGCGAGGAGGCGATGGCCATGGCGATTGGCAGGCACGGACACAGCCAGGCGGAGATAAGGTTTTCGAAGAGTTAAAAACGTGAGGAGCGTGAGTTACTGGTTGTCGGAAATCGAATATAATCCATACATACATATCTTATCCCCTTAACTGGATTTTGCCATGTATGCAAATCAACTCTGCCTGTAGATGACAGACGCGTGGACGATTCGCGGACATAATATATTTTAGTGTATATTGTGAAGAAACTGTGAAGAAACTGTAATGGAAATCTGAAGAAACTGTGAAAGTTAAAAAAGAAAAAAAGAAATAACATCACTTTCCTTTTCCCTCTTTTTTAGCCCATCATCCTATTCCTGGTCATCGTACTGAAGATTCCTTCCTGGGATTATTTCTTCACTCTTTTGTTTATACTCATTTCCTTTGTTGTTAAGAAATCTTATTTCTGTCTCCATAAGTTTCGATGAAGTGATTTTTTTTATTTTTTGTTCGTTACTTGATTTCAGAGACTGAAGAAGAATCAGGGTTTTTGGAAATGAAGGGAGGGCAAGGAGTAGGTTCAAGGCATGATGACTCAAGTTTTATTGATCTTTTGTTCTCTTGGTCCCTTGACGATGTCTTCAATGAAGACCTTTACAAGGATCAGGTCTGATTTTTCCTTATGATCCTTACTGTTAGTTTCTGAGAATCTCTGCATTAAAAGTTTTATTCAGCTTTGTTTAATGGATCATCATCATGGAGATTGAGGAGTTGAATCATTGAGAGAAAAAAAGAAAGAAGCAAAGCAGTTATTATTTTATATTGATTTGGCTGGTTATCATAATTGGGCTGAGTGGGCTGGGCCTTGTTAATTAGTTTTCCATAGTTCACAATCATGGCTATCAATCAGCATGGAAATGGTTTGAGCATCTCCTCTCTTTAGCAATTAACAAAAAACTAAACTAAGGAATGCTAATGAAGTTATATGGTACTTATGGATTTGTTATGTCACTCACTGACTCACATTTAGAATATTTGTGCTGTAAATAAATTATAAATCCCTCTTGATCAATAAGGAAGGGAATAAGTTACCCCATCCCATAAGCCTGTCTAGTTTTGCTGATGTATAAATACACAAAAATAATTTGTTTATGTGTTCCTGGTTTGCTTCTATTAGACGTACATTTGTTCCTAATCATATAAAGAATCATTGTTGTCATCCCTACATTCTTGATTCACATTGTTCTCAACAGATACATTGTTGGAGTGTGTCATCAGATACATCCAGAAGGTTAACAAGCTGTGTGCTGGCACTCTATGTTGATTTATCTTTTTGAGCTCTTTATGTTTTGCAGTCTCCATGAATTCTCAAATTTAGTAAAGCAATTGTTAACTTATAAAAATATACATCTCATTAGGCTTTTTTAGGTTAATACCACGTGCATTCAAACATACATCCTCCTGTCACTTTAACCAGTTTGTTAATGTAAGGTTCTATCAGCAGTCTTGTCTTTTATTTGGTGCAATCTTAACCAAGCCATCAATTTGTAATTTCTTAGGTTCAAGAAATACCCACAACATTTGAATCAGTTCAGCGTTATTTTGAGTCATTTGTTTTCCCTTTATTGGAAGACACACGTGCACATCTGGTTTCAAGTATGGAGGCTCTGTCCAGTGCACCTTATGCTGAAGTAATTGATGTGGATGATTCCAAACCATATGGAGATAGGCTATATGATGTTCGGGTTGATACCTGGAAAAATAGATCCAGTGACCATGGCAAGGAGCCTTACAAAACATTGCCTGGAGACGTTTTGATTTTATCAGATGCCAAACCTGAAACTGTATCTGATTTACAGAGGATAGGGAGGACATGGTCTTTTGCAACTGTCACTAAAATCACAGATGATGAGAATGATGATGATATCAATAGCACATCTACTTACTTCAAAGTCAAGGCATCAAGAGCTATAGAAGTCAAACATGGCATGCAGGGGTCTATGTTTGTCATTTTCTTGATAAATGTCACTACTCAGAAAAGAATATGGAATGCATTGCATATGTTTGGTAACCTGAAAGTTATCAATAAAGTTCTCAGCACTGAATCTGTGGTAAGCATTTCTTACGATTTCTTTTGTTCCTTGAATGTTTTATGACATTCACCAACAAAGTCAAATATTATTTTCAATTTGGTTATATGATGCTGAGTGCTTTGTTGTAATTTTTGTGGTCAGTTGTTTGATTTTAGAATTTAGAAGTATTATCTAATTTATTACTCAAGACAAAGTGAATGTTTGTTTTGTGTCTATAATAATTTTACTTCTATTTAACTTAGTTAAGTGCACTATAACTTTGTATTTGTTGAAAAGTGCAATCGCTCTGTGAGTTTGGCTTGTACTTTTATTTCCCTTTACATATCAACATACTAAACATTAGGAGCTTCATCTTTTTGTTTCGGTGAAATGGTTAACAGATTTGAGTTTTACACACAATGTTATATATGTGTATATATTTATATCATATTGCTGTTGGTTTTTGATTGTAAATAGGTTGAGGAAAACTGCACTCTCTGCAGTGTAGAGAGTGGGAGCCTCTTAGTTGAGGAGACCGGTACAAGCGTTGAATCTAACTTGAATGAATCCCAGCATGAAGCAGTTTTGGCTTGCCTTGGTAAAATGCAATGTGACCACAAGTCTGTTGTGGAACTTATATGGGGACCTCCCGGGACAGGGAAAACTAAAACTGTTAGCATGCTGCTTTATACACTCTTAAGGAAGAACGTAAGGGCTATTACTTGTGCACCAACTAATGTTGCCATCAAAGAAGTAGCCTCCCGTGTCTTGAAATTGGTTAAAGAATCAAATTTCAAAAAAGATACTATGTTTTGTTCATTGGGAGATATTCTGTTATTTGGGAATAAGGAGAGGCTCAAAGTTGGTTCTGACGTTGAAGAGATATATTTGGATTATCGAATTCAGAGGCTCTCAGAGTGTTTTGGTCCCATGACTGGTTGGTGGCATTGCTTCACTTCAATGATAGATTTTCTTGAAGATTGTGTTTCTCAGTATCATATACATGTCGAAAATGAATTAATAAGAAAAAAGGAAATCACAAGTGAAAGTGATACCGAAGAGAGTGAGGGCAATAGTGGAACTGGCGATTTCAAAAGGTATGCATCATTCCTTGAGTTTATAAAAGAAAGATTCAGATCTTATGTGTCACCGCTCAAAAGATGCGCTTTTATCATCTGCACTCATGTATCTAAAAATTATTTGCTGGAATGTAATTTCCAAGATATTATATCCCTTGTCGGGCTACTTGATTCTTTTAAATCTGCGCTGTTTTGTGACAATGTGGACTCTGAAGAACTGGAAGAGCTTTTTTCTTGTCCAGCAGTACATGAAAATTCTTCTTTATCAATTTTGGATATGTCACCCTTGCAACACTTGCGGAGCAAATGTCTTTCCATTTTAAAAAGTCTTCGGGACTCTCTTCGCAAACTGAACCTTCCAAATAGTTTGAACAAGTACGCAATAATGGAGTTCTGTTTTCAGAATGCATCAATGTTTTACTGCACTGCTTCTAGTTCATATAAGCTGTATTCAATTGCAATGGAACCACTGAACTTGTTGGTTATTGATGAGGCTGCACAGTTGAAAGAGTGTGAATCAGCAATTCCATTGCAGCTTCCAGGTGTGAAGCATGCTATTCTTATTGGCGATGAGTGCCAACTGCCGGCTATGGTTGAAAGCAATGTATGCTGCTTTACTTTACATTTTATTTATGATTTACTTGTGATTTCCCTCCCCTCATGTCCTTATTTATGGTTCAACCAACCAATGAATTTATCATTTCTTTTTCTGTGAATTAGGTTTCTGATGAAGCTGGTTTTGGAAGAAGTTTGTTTGCCAGGTTGAGTTCTATGGGCCACTCAAAGCATCTTCTAGATGTTCAGTATAGAATGCATCCCAAAATAAGTTTCTTTCCTAACTCAAAGTTTTATGATAACCTCATATTGGATGCACCGAATGTTAAAAGTCCTCGTTACAAAAAATGTTATCTTCAGGGTCCAATGTTTGGTCCCTATTCTTTCATAAATGTATATGGTGGTAGAGAAGAAGTGGATGACGCTGGACATAGCCGTCGAAACATGGTTGAGGTAGCTGTGGTACTGAAACTAGTTCGTGATCTGCACAAAGGTATCTCAAGTAATATGTAATATTTGTATCATCATTGGAATCTTTATCATGTAGTATCCTCAATCTACATAATGTTTACATCATCAAGTTAGCATCTATAGTAGACATTGACAAGCTTGATAGAGTTTCCATAATTTTTGTCTTTCCATACCAGAATTTAATTACAAAGTGAGAACAAGATTTATTTGAAATAGTATCCTATCTTTTTGTGAGTGTAAGTGTGTGTAGTTGGTCTTGATATTTTGTTGTTTCTGCATACAGCATGGAATGACTACAATCAGAAAGTCAGCATTGGTATCATTTCTCCCTATACTGCTCAGGTTGTTGCAATTCAAGACAAAATGAGAAAAAAATATGAACAACTTGATGGCTTCTCAGTGAAAGTGAAGTCAGTTGATGGCTTCCAGGGTGGGGAGGAGGACATCATAATAATATCAACTGTTAGATCAAATAGTCGAGGATCAATTGGTTTTTTGTCAAACCTACAGAGAACCAATGTTGCTTTGACCAGGGCCAGGTAATGGTTCAATAGGAACACTAAGAAATGCCTTTTTACATTGTTTCTGCGCAACACATTACATAATTACTGGTTCTTTAATGGCTTCACAGGCACTGCCTCTGGATTTTAGGAAATGGAAAAACGCTGACAAATAGTGAATCTGTTTGGCAAGAATTGGTTTGTGATGCGAAGAATCGTCAATGTTTCTTTGATGCTGATGATGACAAGGAATTGGCCAAAACAATTTTAGAAGTCAAGAAAGAATATGATCAACTTGATGATTTACTTAATGGAGATAGTGCCCTTTTTAAGAGAGCTATTTGGAAGGTAGATAACTTTTGGTTATAAATCATTATTATTACTGAGCATAATTGTCATATGGTGGTCATTTTGTAGAAGTATATCTAATATCTATTGTGTTTGTAACTTTGTATGACATAACTTGTTTATCTACAGGTTCTTTTTAGTGATTCTTTTAGGAAGTCATTTGGAAAGTTGAGGCAAGTTCGGACAAAGACATCAGTTATAAATATTTTACTGAAACTTTCAAGTGGATGGCGACCTAAGAAGAAAAATGTGGACTCTGTCTGTGAAAGCTCTTCTCAGATTTTGAAGCAATTCAAGGTTGAAGGTCTCTATATTGTTTGTACTATTGACATAATGAAGGAATCTGGGTACTTTCAAGTATTAAAGATCTGGGATATCTTGCCATTGGAGGAAATTCCAAAATTGGTTAAACGGCTTGATAACATATTTGAGAGATACACTGATGATTTTATCAAGCGTTGCAATGAGAAATGTCTTCAAGGGTAATTTCGTATGCATGAAAATTTACATGTTTTCTTTTGTATTCTGAATAATGAGAATTACTTCATTTATATTTATATCTTCTTCAGGGATATAGAACTCCCCATGACATGGGCAACTTCTTCAGACATTGTTCGGTTCAAGAGTCTGAGCAACAATGAAGCTAGTAGTTCAAATGATGATTCTTCTGATAGTAGATGCTATGTTGAAAATTCAAAAGTGAGCGAGAGTTTATTGCTCATGAAATTCTACTCTTTATCATCTGGTATAGTGCGCCACATGCTTTCTGACTCTGGTGGTAGAGAATTGGATCTTCCATTTGAAGTGACTGATCAAGAAATGGAGATAATTCGATTTCCTAAAGGCACGTTTGTACTTGGAAGATCAGGAACTGGGAAAACAACTGTTTTAACCATGAAGTTATTTCAGAAAGAGCAGCAACACCTTATGGCGGCAGAAGGACTTAATGAAGGCAGCAGTGGAATGTCGAAGGATGTTTACCAGAGAAACTATATTGAAAACAGTGAGGTAGAGGCTAAGGGAAATATACTGCGTCAGCTTTTTGTAACAGTGAGCCCTAAGCTATGTTACGCTGTGAAACAACATGTCTCCCAATTGAAGAAGTAAGTGGTTGGTTTAGTATAATTCTGTATTATTCTGTTAAACCATCCATAGAACTGCATTACCTCATATATTTTTTCTTGATAGTTTTCAACCTCATTTCTGGTTGGAGCATTGCATGCTATCCTTCTCCACAAAACCACCCTGTCCCAGTGTTTTGCAGGTGGAGTCCTGGACCTCCTCCTTACAATCTTACTGAAGGAGGTAGATATATCAAGGTCAATTGCGCTTTGATAAGAAATCCCGATTCCCTATAATAGTTTGGAGGGATCATATAGAATTTATGTACTCCCTCTATCCCAAAATGAGTTCCCACTTTCCTTTTTTGTGCTTTCTTATATACCCTCGAGTGCATTTAGTGTAATGATCTCAAGTGTTTCAAACTCATTTTACTTATTGATGTTATTAACTTCTTAGAAAAAAGAAAGGGGACACTCTTTGGGAAAGAAACGAGACCTTGAAAAATTAGTGTAATGTTAGTCCTCACGTGCATTTATCTAATTTTTGATATATCAAATGTATTGTTCAATTTAAATATACATATAAGTTGGCTCCAGAAGTATTTTATCTTATCATGATTGCCTGGTTGCTTGTACAGTTTTGTCCATGGTGGGGAATATTCAGCTGAATGCAGTTCAATTGATCCAGACGAAATTGAGGACGTCGCACAATCAAGGGATATCCCTGATTCTTTTATTGATCTTTCTCCTAACTTGTATCCCCTTGTTGTAACTTTTCATAAGTTTTTGATGATGCTTGATGGAACATTGGGTAATTCATTCTTTGAACGATTTCCTGATGCAAAGGAATTTTCCCATGCTGAAAGCGGAAGATTAAGGTCAGTTGCCTTTCAGAATTTTGTAAGGTTGAGGGAGGTTAACTATGACAAGTTCTGCACAAACTATTGGCCTCATTTCAATGACCAGCAAAAAAAAAGGTTTGATGCTTCCAGAGTGTTCACTGAGATAATATCTCATATAAAAGGGGGATTCCGTGCGGGAGAGGCCCTTGACCTCAAGCTCAAGAGGGATGACTATGTTCGTCTTTCTGAAGGTCGTATATCAACTTTAAGTAGGCAGAAGAGAGAACTAATATATGACCTATTTCTCGCTTATGAAAAGATGAAGGCAGAAAATGGTGAGTTTGATTTGGCTGATCTTGTGATCGATCTTCACCGTCGTCTTAGAGATATAAAATATGAAGGTGATACTATGGACTTTGTATATATTGATGAAGTGCAAGATCTGACAATGAGACAGATTGCTCTTTTCAAATATATCTGCAATAATGTTAAAGAGGGCTTTGTGTTTTCTGGAGATACTGCACAAACAATTGCCCGGGGAATTGATTTTAGGTTCGAAGATATTCGATCCCTGTTCTACAATGCTTTCATGCTGGAATCAAGAAGTACTGGAAAGGATGGAAGAAAGGAGAAAGGGCAAATATCAAATATTTTTCATTTAAGCCAGAATTTTCGTACCCATGCAGGTGTACTCAGTTTAGCACAAAGTGTTGTTGAACTCCTTTATCGCTTCTTTCCTTTATTTGTTGATATTTTAAGCCCTGAAACAAGTCTTATATATGGTGAAGCCCCAATATTGCTTGAATCCGGGAGTGATGAAAATGCAATAGTAACTATTTTTGGGAACGGTGGAAATGTAGGAGGGAATATGGTTGGATTTGGAGCTGAGCAGGTTATATTAGTGCGAGATGATTGTGCTAAGAAAGAAATCTCTAATTATGTTGGGAAACATGCTCTTGTATTGACTATTGTGGAGTGCAAGGGTTTGGAGTTTCAGGTCAGTCGTTCTTCCATTTTTATTGTTTGATTATTCAGAGGATGATTCTGATGCGATGCCCGTAGATAAAATTTGTCGCGACTATTCTTCCTGGAGTTCTTTCCTTATTAACTTAATATTATCAGATTCCAACAATAACTTTTATATGGTTATTGGTTTTTCCTTTTCTTTTATTAAACTTCTTGGTATTAATAAATTTGTGCTTTATTTGTTTTGTAGGATGTCGTACTGTACAACTTTTTTGGTTCATCTCCTTTGAAAAATCAATGGAGGGTTATATATGAATACATGAAGGAACAAGATATGCTTGACGTGAGCTCCTCCCTGTCCTTTCCAAATTTCAATGAGGCAAAACACAATGTGTTATGCTCCGAATTGAAGCAATTGTACGTCGCTATTACTCGTACAAGGCAACGGTTATGGATATGTGAGAATATAGAGGAACTTTCAAGACCTATATTTGACTACTGGAAGAAGTTGTGCCTCGTCCAGGTCAGGAAACTGGATGATTCACTTGCACAGGCAATGCAAGTAGCAAGTAGTCCAGAAGAGTGGAAATCAAGGGGTTATAAGGTTTTCTCTACTGATCCCATTTTTTTTCTTTGTTATTTGGACTTTTAGTTACCTGCCTGTTTAATTCAGTTCTACTAGCCTTGATTAACAATATCTTACTATTATGACTACTTTTTGTGATATTTTTCTTTCTTGGGCAGTGAAATTGGTTTACTAGAGTTGCTGCTTCGAAGCATGAGAGAGAATAAGTTGGGCATAGCAAATTCTTGTAAAAAATAGTAGCATAAGATGTAACCATTATTTATTATTAGCAACATCCTAGGACTTGAAATCGGGTTGAGTGAGCAGCTGCGTTCAATACGACCCTTGAGCAAGTTTTAGATTTTCTCATCTTAGACCCGTTCTGCCCACCTGTTACTATGTCATTGTCATGTGATATTTTAATTTTAATACATCATTAGATTGCTAAACCATAGGTTACACGCTTTGCCGATGTTTAGATGCATATATTTTGCTACTTTGTCAACAAAAGTATTTATTCTCAATGCCTTGCATTCATCTTTGTATAGAACAATGTCAAACTGTTATGCAAGTGTACTGTAGTACGTTTCAGTTATAGTTTTTTTCTTTTGTTAATTATGATTTTGCATGTTAGTTGCCTTTCTCAAGTGCTATTGGTAGGTAACTGTGAAGGATGCATTTCTTGCTCCCTATTTACTTGGTAAACCACTACTTTACGATAAAACATGGGTTTTATTTTCACATTTATATATGTGTATTTTTTATGTATCATGCAGCTCTTGCGGGAAGGTAACTACCAGATGGCAACAATGTGCTTTGAAAGGGCAGGTGATACAGTTGGAGAAAATTTGGCCAAGGCTGCTGGACTTGATGCTGAGGCTGACCGCTTGCACAGTTCAAATCCTGAAATGTCTTGCATTGTTCGTCGGCAAGCTGCTGAGATTTTTGATTCCATTGGCAAGGCTGAGCGTGCTGCGCGATGCTTTTACATGCTAAAGGAGTACGAGAGAGCAGGTATTTATTAGTTTAATGATATCTTATAGCATACTGCTGTAATGATTTATCAAGGCTTACAATTCTCTTATTAGTCGTAATTAATAATTTCATGAGATAAACCTAATATTTTTATTTTCAGTTTGAGAAGTAATGTCATCTTATTACTAAGTTTGGATCTAGCTACTTTCTTCCACTAACTTTCCGTTCCTGATAGAGGGCGTATGTTAAGCAGTAATGATTGTGGCATCTGATTCTGATTTATGATCTTTAAGATTCTGAATGCCAATGCGCTTTAAATTTTATGTTTTTCTAAAAATTCAGCTCAATCTTATAACTGCAGGTAAAATATATTTGGAAAAATGTGGGGAATCCGCACTAGAGAGAGCTGGAGAGTGTTTCTCTCTCGGAGGATGCTATGAGCTCGCTGCCGAGGTGTATGCAAGGGGCAACCACTTTTCAGAGTGCTTGTCTGCTTGTAGCAAGGGAAAGCTTTTCGACACAGGTTTGCGATACATCCAGTATTGGAAACAACATGCCAATGCAGACAGTATTTTGGCTTCTTGAAGAAGTTAGATTGTCTTGATGAGCTCCTGGTGTTGGAAGAAGAGTCTGGGAACTTCGTAGAGGCGGCAAATATTGCAAAACTGATTGGTGATCTTCCACTTGAGGCTAGTCTGCTTGGGAAGGCTGGACATTTCAGAGAAGCATCCATGCGTCTTCTCTGGTATGTCCTTGCTAGTTCTCTTTGGCCATCTGGAAGCAAAGGATGGCCATTGAAACAGTTTACAAATGCAGAAGAACTCTTAATAAAAGCCAAGTCTTTTGCACAGAATGAATCTTGCTCATTTTATGAGTATGTCTGTGCTGAATCTAATATTTTATCAAACAAACAGGAAAGTTTGTTGGATATGAAGAGATGTATGAGTGCTTGTCAAAGACATGGAAGTATGCGAGGCGAAATAATATGTGCCCGCACAATTCTTGACGCTCTTCTTAGTAGAAATGCTTCGAAATATGGGTGGGAAAGTGATTTGGTCTTGAATATGACAAGCTATTCTGAAGACATAAAATTTGAGGACCAGGTTTCAGCTGAAACCCTTGTTTACTTTTGGAGCTTTTGGAAGGAGAAAATAGTGAGCATATTCGAATCTCTTGAACATCTTGAAGCCCCAGATATGAATGAATTCAGAAGTTATGGAGAGTTCTGCTTGAATTACTTGGGTGTATGGAAGCATTTCAACAATTTGAATACCATGTATGTTTTGCACTACCCTAATGCTGATTGGGTTAGAGAAGTTGATGATAGAGTTCTTCGCAGGAATGGGAAATTGGTTTATATCGATAGTTGTTATTTTGTTTCTGCTGCTCGGATTTACTGGAGTTCAGAACTATGTTCTGTTGGAATGAAGGTTTTGGACAAACTTGATGCTCTTTTCCAATTATCTACCAGAAATCGCCCAATCACAGATCTCCCGAGAATTTGTTCTGGAACTCCCCAAAGCAGAGGAAAGAAACGCGAAAGGTCGGAAGCAAGCTGCAACAACGATTCTGGGACAGACAGTGATGGGACAGACGATGGCTAGATGAGACACGGGTCGAGGGAGGATAAGGGTGGTGGGAAGCAACTCCGGTGACACGACGAAACAGAGGGAAGCGGCTCAGGTGGAGGCGGTCGGATCCGGGTAGATGGGTTCGGCGGAAACGGTGTTGTGGAGGTATTTTCCGGCGAGCTTGGCTAAGGGTGGGGGCTGTGTGCGTTGTATTTTCGGCGGGAGCAAGTCTGACTGAAAGTGGGACTCACTCTCTCTGTATTT
>JAYMTG010000176.1:0-16102 GCA_036897565.1 Pelargonium exstipulatum | reverse complement strand
CAGTGCATCAAATTTCCCCAAAGTGGCAGTCAATGCAACCTACTGTCATTCATATGCCGTAGATTTGAGATAGAACCATTGCACCTCAAATTTGAACCCCAAGGTTAATGCATTTGTTTAACGGTAAGCCAACCCAAGAACCTTATGTACAACAAATATTCAAGTTAACAAAATCTCATCCAAGGTTTGTTATGTAGGAGCGTGTATACAACTATGAAATACCAAAAAGTTAAACACAGACTACCAAAAAAGAAGAAGAAAGAAACTAGTCAAACATGATTATCAGTAGAAATGCATTTCTTTTTTTCTTTCCAAAGTGTACAGCAGAATGAAACACTCAAGTTATGGAATCAGTAGTTTCAGGTTCCTTACTTCATAAGAGAATCAAACACCAGCCCAAATCATATCTTACATTAAAGAGAAAATAGCATTTTGGACAGATACTTAACTGATAATCACAATACTGAAATTAGGCAAGCAAATACTATAAAATGATAGTGTAGATCCAAACAAAGATTAAGATGTTCGTAATTCAATTCCATACCTCAATAGCCTTGCTTGGTGCAACCCGGATGACATTAACCAGATTACCTCTAAACAATCCCTTCCACCCATCAGCTTTCATGATACTATTGAACACTTCAGTCGACGAGTGGCCGCAGCTCCCCACCATTAAAAGTGTCCTTACAGTCTCCAAAGGAGCAACTGCTGTCCTTGAAACAGCCCCAGCAATTGCCCCACTGATCAACCTCCTCAGAGATGGGTCACCAATCTTAATTTTGAACCTAAAACCACCCTTAATTTTCTTCTTCTTCACCACTCCATCCTCACCAACCTCCAATGCCGCAGCCGCCACAATCTCAGGAGCCCCAACTATCTTAAAGCCAGATTCCGAGGCCAAAAGGCCCTTTTCAGGAAATTTGGGAGGATTCTTAGATATCCCAATTCCCATTCCCACCTGACTAACACTAGCAAAGAATCCATCGTTTGGAAAGCCAAACTCTTGAGGAGAACTGGATGGTATCTTTATTTCAGAGCTACGGAAAATCACATCTCTATTATAATTCCCAGAAACACTAATCCTCCTCCCTGAACCCATGAATCAATCTCAATACTCAAACTACACAGATACAGATACAGATACAGATACAGATACACTTGAGTCGATTGTGAGTGTGTCCTCAGCACAAAAACGAATAGGCTTTTAACGCAAATGGGTACTCAAAGAATGTAACTTTAAGAGATGGGTAAGGAAGAAAATCAATGAAACGATGGAATATGATGAAAATAGAAGCAAACAAAGCAGCAAAACTATATGGCGATATAAGAATCTGGACAGGCACAGGAGATACTCGATGCCAAACCCAGCACTTGGTTTTGACTACAATGGTAAATCCTCGCCGGAAGGAGGCCTCGGCGTCGGCGGCGGAGGAAAAAAAGACGCCTTGGACTCAACCAGCAGGTGAGGATGGTTGGTAGCTTTAATGGGTAAAAGAGAGAGTGGTGTATTTTCTCAGTAGTGACCAAAAAGCTACAATTTTCAATTTTGGAGCGCAAATAAATCTACCAATACCAAATATTTTGACCTAATTTTTTATCATCACCTTTGATTTAATCTCATACCTACCCACCTAAGCTAAGATAAATCTCAAATATCATATTTTAAATGTGCTGAATATTGGGTAACAAAAATTTCGTAGATTTCAAGAAAGAAACAAAAAAATAGGGGACATTTTTTAATTTACCCTTTGCATTGATTCAAATAGTTGGTGGATTCATTATTTACTCTTTAATTTTTGATTTTTTTTCCATATTAGAATATTAAGATAAATGCAAAAATGATAATGATAATGTTTCATATAAAAATTAAATCTTTTGATTATTTGAGCAATTAAAAATTTACACCAAACGCGTGAGTTAATTGATAAGAGGTTGTTTCAGATTAACCAAAGTTTTTGAGTTCGAGTCTCAGAAAATGTTACTGCGTTTAAACTTAATAAGGATAGTTTTACCGTCTTTTGACCCAACCCGACTCAAATTAAGATTAATCTAAATATAGTAGAACACTTTAAAAGTGTCAACTAGTTTGCGGATCCGCTCAACTGGAAAAATGATTCCTACTGGTACTTCAAAGTTCAAATCTTCTATAGAAATCTGACTTGCAAATTTTACTTCCAATTCAATACCAATACACAACCTTGACTAGTATATGACTTGATGGTGGCTTTTGAATTTATCGATACAATATAAAATGTATTTTTGCAAAATTATCAACTTTACCTACTTCTATTATATCATTATTGTTTTATACATAAATATTAAAATACCATTTGCATTGGTAATGATCACCAATTCATAATAAAATAGTGCCACAAGATCTGGATAACCGGTCCAACACTTTTTTGTGTCAATATTTGATTGGGACCTCTAAAAAGAACAAAATGAAGTTTGGTTTACACCACACCACATGCAAAGCAAAACCTGATAGAGTTTGGACTTGCAAGACTCACATGCAATAACTACCTCTCGTATAATACAAATCCAAATGCTCTATCTTCTATCTTTACCAAAAAATAACTAGTCAATATGGAACCTTGTAATGCAAATAAAGGCAACAAAACAAAACTTTTCCTTTTTGGAAGCATTTGTATTCTACTTGATTCAAGGCTCTACAAGCATAGTATAGCATGGTGAAATTACACATGCTTGATTATGTTTTCATTACGTTTTCTTCGGTTAGGATGATCCTTTGCTAAAAGATCCTTTCTTGGATGACCCTTTGCTAAAAGATCCTTGATTGATTGATTTTTTTGGTTTGAACTTGTCCGAAGATGAAAACTTCCCTGGCTGACTCCTTCCTTTCTTCTCCTTCTTCACATTGTACATGTTAATAGCCTGCGCCAAAAAACAATGGGTAAAGTATTTCAAATCCGTGAAAAGGATCATCTTGTGAACATGAGAAGCCTAGTGAATTCATCACCGAAGTTACGAGGCCTCAGAAGTCAGAAGTGATCATAAAAAGCTTAGGATGATCACTAATTTAAGATTTTATCAAAAACAAATGATTGGAGGATCACACATACCTTGTTGACATTGAGTATCTCATGAGAATTCTTAGAGATTAGCTTGTTTAAAATTTTATCAGTTTGCTCTCGTTCTTCTGCACCAACCCCTGCTTTTTCCACAACTGGTAGGAACTGAAGACAAAAAGATAAAGGGAAACAAAGATTATTTGAGCCATGTACCAAATAGAAGATTATTTCTCTGACGTAGTCGAAGATATTTTTGGTTGGGATCTGTTACAAACCTTGCGGTGCTTTCCTTCATGCTTCACAGGTTTTTCTCCTCGCAACTTCTTGTCAAATTTGCCACCGCTTGCTGTTGCAGTCGCAGCAAGTCCAGCTACATTTCCCAGTTCATCTTTGGTTACTTTTCTAGGTGCTGCCTGAGTTCCAGTTATAGGCAAAGCTGTGGCGGCCAGTTGAATGTGACTGCAAAAATAGATTTGCTCAGGCATAATCAATGCATATAAGTGAAACCCGATAAGATGCTTCCACAGGAACATTCCTTGAACTTTTAGAAAGAGGATAAAGATATATGGGAAAGGGTCAAACCTTGGTAAGGCTCCTTCCAAGTTCCGTAGACGGTTCCTATCTTGCTTTTCGACACGTTTCTTCTTTTCTGCTATTCTTTTTGCGAAAGGATCCTGGCCTGGCTCTGCATAAGAGAACAACTAGTACTAATAAAAATCACTTCAAAAATGAACAAGCTGCCATAAAAAGTAGTATTTGATAGCTTAAATTTTAGCTAATACCCTACCGCAGAAAATTTCATATTCCCACCGTTTCGAAAGAAAAATACACTAAAGAAGATTACTCAAACACTGGAAATTAGAAATAATGAGCAAAAGGGGTTTGTTCAGTTTATTACCATCAGTCATCTTGGCCTCAATAATAGGTACGTCTGCATCATCATTAACACGATCATACCCATATCGACGTTTCCATGTACCAGTCTGTTCATCCCATACAACCTTGTCTTTCTTTTTCTTCTGTATACCTGAAAGAAACGATACCAATCCAAAAATTCAAGTCACGTAAACCAAACTTTTATGATATATACAAAAAGTTAGTATCTAATAATGAAACAACAAAAGGTGATATAGTGGAAGATGATAGTTAGAATAACTACCTCTTGATTTGGCAAATTCTTCCCATTTAGTTGGTGGTTTAGGCCTTGGAAACTGAAAACCACACCATAAACAAAATCAGCAACTGATTCGAGCAAATGAAAATAGTAACAAATGTAAACACATTTTCCAGAACCATGAACATCATCATAAATACAAATTCAATGTACGGTTTGTTGCAATGCCAGATATGTTGACATAAAATTGCTAAATGCATATACTTTACAACATCAAGTTTCTTTACCTATCTTGGGGTTCTTTAGCTTACCATTTCTCCTCCATGTATAAATACGTATAAATAACACAATGCAAGACATAGTAAAACCATCTTTTGACAAACAAGTCCTCCAAACGAACATAACTTCACTTCTGATTACAGTGATCCGTGTAAGTCTAAAGGCACTTATCTCCTAAGAAAGGATAATACAGTCTTCTTTCTTCTGAGGGTCGGCATATGCAGAAGAGAACATGAACAATAAAAGAGAGAGATACCTACTTTCTAGTCGGAATCTTATTTAGACAAACTACTGTTATCTCAGCTCAGCCCTCATGCACGCACACAAACACTTGGCAGACTACACAACTAATCAACTGTGATATTAGACAATTCACATTGTAGTGCAACTATGCACAGCCAATGATAGAACACCAGTTAATGTATTGGATAGTGAATAATTTAGTAGCCAAATTCATACATGCTAATCATAAACACACAAAAACATACATGCTTTTCTCTAGGCAATCTGGTAGTGGGTGGAGGCAACTGCACAATGGGACCGTTTATGCCTTCCGTGGAAGGCAAGTTAAAAAGAGAATCCGCAATAGCTTGAACCAGCTCAGTCCCCTTCTGTAGACACTCCTTCACCATCTCCTCCCTAATTTCACAAATCCAAACCAACAATTTAGGCGCCGATACATACAGCGATACGTATAAGAAACAGTGACGAAACCAAACCTAGAAGAAGAAGTGGAAGCGAAGCTGTGGTGGTAGTTAACCGCCAAGAGATTGCCCAGGTCGATCTGGTAAGCGCTCTGTGCATTCGTCTCCGTCTGTGTCTCCGTCTCCGTCTCCATTGGCGCTACTTCGCTTTTCGCAAGCTTGGAACCGAAACGTGAGGGTTTTTATATGGACAACGCAGAGACGGAGTTGTTTTGGGCTCTACCAGAATCTGAGATGGGCTTGAATAGTATTGGACCTACCGACTCTAGAAATGGGCCTCATCTGGATGGTTGGGTTTTTATGGGCCTGATAATAGGTAATGGATGGAATTATATAAAGACTTTTTTTTTTAAAGCAAAGTTTATTTATTTCAAATGTAACGATAACAAAAACTATACTATAAATATAGGGTTTTGAAGGTTAATCTATCTAGACAAGTATAATAAAAGGCTGAAATTTTAACTAACTCGTGAGCTATTCGGTTTTCAGTCCAACTTTAAAACAAAAATATTGATACTATCAAGCTAAGTCATGACTATATCAGAATAATCAAGTTGAATACACTGAAATCATTTCTCTCAACCTAAAAAGCACGGATGATTGACAACAATTGCACTTTCAGTTTAAGGCAACCATATACATTTGTAATCTGATTCAACACCAAACTTAAAGGTTGATACAATGGCGCTGACCAGACCACCACCTCCACAACCGCCTTCTCATTCTTTCCAATAACCTACTGTTGCCTTGCGTACGCAACAATAAAAAATCTATCATTAATCTACGTTGATGTTGCTATGCAAACCTTAACAACATCTTAACTTGCTATCAAAGCAAGTATTCGCTGTCAAAACAACAAAAACTACAATTTATCATATACAAACTCAAAAGACTGTTACCTATCTGAACAGTAAAAACAGTTGTAGTCATCTAAAAAATTCTACCCGACTCTCAAAACAACACATAAATAGAGAAAATAATAGAAACCGTATGTGAAATATGTAATGCTCAAAGATAAGATTAGTAATGTGACATTCTTTAACATTATCTCGTAAAATTAACACATCACGGGTGGGCTAAATTCTTGAACTTCTTAAAATATCCTCACATTTTTTAATTCGAAACCGGTACCATTAGTCACAGTAAACACTATTTTAAGATCCTGCTGACATGATTAAGCAGAACTAATACAGCATATGCATAAAAGTAGTAGTAGTATATATAAATCACACTCATCTATTTTGTTTGCCGTACAAAGTGCAAGTCTAGGCTTGCAATCTAATTAGGACCACACAAAAATGAAGTGTGCTGTAAAGTAATATAAAACATATGTAACACAAGTTGAAGCCCACTAATTACATAATTATCAAACCATGCCAAGATGATTAAGAACCACTAATTAATGGAACTATTAATCTATATAATCTTTTTTCACAGTTGCCGTAACCACACCAACTTCCTTTTCCCAACCCGTGATTTGATTTGACACTATAAAATCTTATCAAAATCATCAAGAAATGATCACAAAAATCTTAATAATTAGCATGAGAAGAGGATTAGTTTAAGGAAAATGGAGGATTAGTGAAGAGTCATGTCACAAGAGCACAATGGAGCTAGCCGCCCATTTTTGCCACCTCCACTCATGAAACATTCAGTCACATGTGCTTTCAAATTTGTATATATATACATAAACCACATTTCCTGACAGATCTCCATAGAACACACTTCAAAACAAACCTTAAACATGAAGCCTTTCATGGTACTTCTGGTTCTGGTGCTGACATTGTGTTCTGTTGATCATCAGAAACTTCTAGTTTCTGGTGACATAGGAACAGCAACATCGTATAGCCCTCCTTATCTACGTAAGTCAGCAAGCGTAACAATCGAGGCTCCAATCTGAGCTGCATGTTAACTCTTGTTTCGAGCTTTGTGCATGTTTGTTGATAACGTTGTTGTTGTTGGTATGTTGTTGATTTGCAGCAACCATGTGCAATGGTTATAGGGAGGATCAGTTTCCGGAAGGCGGGTTCTTCGTTGCGGCGAGCGATGGAGTTTGGGACAATGGAGCTGCGTGCGGTCGGAAGTACAGGATGAGGTGCATCAGTGGAGTGAACAGACCATGCAAAAGTGGCTCCATTGTTGTACATGTTGTTGATGTTTGTGACAAGAATCCATGTCCAGCGACCTTGCTCTTGTCCGAAAAAGCATTTGATGCGATCTCCAGAACCAAGAATGGCAAGATCAATGTCGAATACGCCATGTAATTCTCTCATGTTCTCGACTAATTCTAATCGTATGTATGATTCGTATATATGTTATGTTTGTGTTACTTATGTCTCTGCATAACCTTTGAATTTCAGGATTTGATTGCAGCTATTTGAGGAGCATCATATGACTGAGTTTTAGCACATAATTTAGGTTGTTTTATCTGATGTATTGACTCTTTTGCAATGTGAATGTAACAAATAGTGTCCTCAAATACAGCTAAATTTTTGGAATATATACCTCAAATTCGTCTGTGAGGCTGCATAAGCATATGTAATACAGCTAAGGGTTGGTGCGGTGAATAAAGTTTGGTTACTGATGATATATGAGTGAATAGTATGTATATTTTGAGTAATAAGAATTCAATGCGTGTTTTTCTTAAGCGATTTGGTCTCATCATAAAATAGAAGCATTATAAGTGAAAGTCGGGTCTTTGAGAAAATTTTGGACAAAAGATGAGCTTGAAAAGAGCCGGCAACAAAGAACAAGCATCAACCAATACTCGAAAGAAATTAAAATGGTAATTCGAGCAAAATAGGACAAAAGACAAGATGTGGTTAGAGTGGCGGAGGCTGGGGATGGCCGCGGCCCATGCCAACTTTTGAGATTTGGAAATGTTTAAGATATGTTTCTCGGTTGAGTGGTAATTGTGCCCTCTCCAAACTCTTACATATTTTTTTTAATGTTAACCCAACCCAGTAGAAAACTCATATCAATAAAGTCAAGCCAAAATCAAACATATATATATTTTTGTGTGTTCTTGATGAACATTTAGAGAATATGCTAAATTGTGTAGGTTAAACAGCGCTGGAGTATTAATTAAGAAAATTGCTAATTTCAGTCGCAAGCGAAATAAATAACTCATGTTTTTCAGTATCATAATTTCAACTCCACTTGCACGTGAAATGCACAACTTATAACTCATTTCACGTATGTATCAAAATTCACTTATAATAATAAAGTTCTCCGCCAACTCGCATCTGGCCTAGCGATTTATTAGCTCGTGCTCTAAGCTTTGAGATCCCGGGTTCGAGACTACTCAAAAGTAATGGCATAGGTGTTACAATTTGATTGACATCAGTATTTTCTCATGAATGTTACAATTTGAAGACATTATCTTAGTTGCATGTGAGTAGACATCTGGCTAATATGATGTCTTCAAATTGTAACATTCATCTAAAGATATTGGTGTCAATCAATTAAAATCTTAGCTGCAACTGTTGCAGTAATCCACACCCATGGGTTGACATTGACGACCAAACACTTGTGTTCTTTAAGATCAAATTTAATGTGACATTCACAAGATTTTTTTACACAATTTTAAAGTCTTATCTAAACGTTGTTTTGTTCATCAATCACTTTCCACATTGTACTACACCTTTAAATCAAATTGTTGCCCACAACTCTATCTCAACTTCGTACCTCTCCACGAAGTACGGTCCCAACACTCGGCCAAACTCAAGTATGTTTAGAGCCTTCGAAACCTCCCCTCACGTGACCGATGTGAAACGGGTCTTCAAATAACACAGGAAATAAAGTACGAGTGTTGTATTCACAAGAAAAATAATGTTAAAATAATAAAAAACACATGCATTGCCGAATTAAGAAGCCGCAGTCGAAGATTGGAGCGCGAATTTGCAAGAACCCAAACAAGGGTATCTTCCAGGAGAGGCGATCTATACATAGCAAAGTGCGACATTTCCGTGAAAAGCTAAAACCACAGCCATGTCTTCATAGTGCGCTCTCTCCATCGTCGACTCAACTATGATCCAATCCCCAAATTCCTTCTTTACCAAACCCTAATTGTTTGGTCGCATACATCAATTCCAATCCAGTGAGTTCATTTTCCCAATTCAATTCTTTTATGTTGCTCATATTTAATCGATCAATTGTGTGATTGCTTTTTCTTCTATTTATTTTCATCAAACATCAATCAATTCCAATACCCACATCATAGGGTTCATGAATTCGCATTCGTAATCCCCGAATTTTCGTTCTTTCCCCTATTTTCTTAGGGTTCATTTCTAGTTTTAGAAATTTTTGTGTCGATTGAACATGGATGGGAACAAAGATGATGCTTTGAGATCGTTGAGGATCGGTAAGGAAGCGCTTCAAGCTGGGGATCGAGATCGCGCTCTCAAGTTCATCACTAAAGCTCGTCGCCTCGATCCGACGCTACCCGTCGATGACCTATTGTCGGCAATTAAGCGGGAGTCTGACGAGAATCTGGCTCCGGACGGCGATGGGTCAACCGGGTCTTATCCGGTGAAGCCTTCCGATCAATCTTCTGTTCGCCACAGGGTACCCAAAACCGGGTCGCCTCCGGCTTCCTCATCAGCCTCTGTGGCGTATACAGATGAGCAAATTGCTATTGTGCGGGAGATTAGGAAGAAGAAGGATTATTATGAGATATTAGGGGTGGAAAAGTCTTGCTCGGTGGAGGATGTCCGAAAAGCCTATAGGAAATTGTCTCTGAAAGTTCACCCTGATAAGAACAAGGCACCTGGAGCTGAAGAAGCCTTTAAAGCCGTGTCGAAGGCATTTCAGTGTCTTGGCAATGAGGAGAACAAGAAAAAGTATGATCTTACTGGGTCCGAGGAGCCTGTCTATGAGAGAAGGGCAGCTAGGAGAGGAGCACACTTCAATGGTGGGTTTTATGAGGCTGATATTGATGCTGATGAGATCTTTAGGAACTTCTTTGGTGGCATGGGTCAAACCACTCAGTTTCGGGGTTTCAGTTTTGGAACTGGAATGGGTCAGAGGATGGATGATAATGGCTCTGGGGGGTTCAATTTACGTGCGCTAATCCAGTTGCTGCCGGTTCTGCTGGTTCTGTTTTTGAATTTCTTCCCTTCCTCGGAGCCCATATATGCACTCTCGAGGTCTCATCCTTACCAATATCGGTTTACTACCCCAAAGGGTGTAAACTACTACGTGAAGACTACAACTTTTGAGCGAGAGTATCCGTATAATAGTCCGGAACGTGTGGCTCTAGAAAACACAGTTGAACAGGACTACTTCAATATTCTGGCACAGAATTGTCGTATGGAGTGGCAGCGTAAACAGTGGGGTTTGGTTCACGAGACACCACATTGTGAGATGCTGCGGAATTTTGAGACACCAGCTTGATGACTTGTTTCAAGGTTCAATCTCTCTTCTTATTATATTAATTTATTTGATGCTTAATAAGTTATTTTGTCCTAGTGGCTCAGCCTTATTCATGCCAATTCTTGTGGCTTAAAGTTAGAACCTTGACATCGCTGAGGAACTGAATTCATCTTTTCAAGGAGTTTTAGTGTATTCCCAATCAAATTGCCTTGAATAAGTATCCATCTGGGAGGTCCTCCTTGGTTGAGTGTTATTGATAGCTTATCTATATATCAGTTATGTGGCTTGGTTCTTGTATATGCCGTTTGCAATCATTACATTCTAGTAAGACTCTTGTTGCAACATTGTTGCTGTAAGATGTGCTGTTTGTTATTACCACGTGTTGCTATAATAAAATGCCCTGTAGCTCATAGATCACAAAGTGGAGTGGATTTGGTGTTTATTCATCACTGTGTATATGTAGTATACATTTGGTTCTTCAATATGAATAAAATAGTACATATAGTATTCTTTTTCAACTTGGTATACTTAGAAACCTTCCTTTAGTCCAATGCCTTTCTATCCATGATTCAGTCAGCACTTTTTGCGACTTGGATGTAGGGGAGTTAGCCCTCATTTTTCATTTTGAAGTAAGACAATTTGTATTCATAGATTTATTGGTGCAAGAAAATACATGTAAAAGACATGTACCAATGGGTACATGTTTGGTACATGGAAGAAACATTTCCCATTGCTATATATATGTATAAGAACTTGTTTTTAGAGTCTATCTTTTTCTATGTTGCAGATTTTCCAATCCATGTTACTTGTTAGCAACTCGAAGTTTATTTGTGGGAAGAGAAAATGCACGGGAACCTTCTGGAATTACCAGATGGACAGTACTTCATAGGTTTTAATATGGTTTATGGGTAATGTCTCTATCTGTGCATACATATATAGCTTTTACCGCCGGAACTGGACAGGCAGGATGTCATTTATTTGATACATCTATATGATATGATGAGCCATATAATTTAATTGTAACTTCTATAAGTTAGCTCTATGTTTCATATGATGCCTTGAGTTGATATGCTTATGTAGGTAGTTGACGAAGAAGAATATACATAATACATGTATGAATTTGAACTCAGATTGTATACATAATATATGTATGAGTTTGAATTCAGCTTGTTTCAAGTTATTAAGATTGCTCGTGTCGATTGAGCTTGAGCAAAGATATCATTTTAATGGTACTCTATCCTTACATAAGTGTCCAAAATGAGTCATATTTTCCGTTCTTGACGTGACAATCGAGAACGCGTGCATGTTATACAAAGATTATCCGACATTGTTGTGAATGTTTATGTAACATTACAATCGTATTCTTATAAATAGATTATGCGTGATGTGAGATCTGTATAATTAGGCAAATAGCAATTACTGTATCAGTTGAGTTAACAGCAACCAACCAAGTACTGCAATTAAAAACAATGCATCTGACTCAGGGATCAATTTTTCAACTGCTGGTATTATTTTATTTAAACACAATTAAATCTGTGATGGTTGAGCATGTCAAGATTTTTTTGTTCCTTCTATGTATGTAAATAAAAATGATAAATATCACATCTGAAAACTGAACTACTTCCTTAATTAGTCCTTGGCCATTATGATCAGCATTCCCAGTGCACCTACAAGTATATACTGCAACAGAAACACACAAGTCACCATTTTTAATCCATTTTATGTTTATGCTATCAAATCTATTCTTAGGCTCCTCGATCATCTGCCAAAAAAAAAAGGATCTTCTTAGAAAAACTCTGAAATCCCATAGAATTGTCATACCTTGAGAATGGGCTTTTCGGTCATAATAATTGTCATATAACCAACATAAGGCAAGAACCTGAAAAGGTGATGTACACTGGTAAATCATTCGAATCTTAAAGAGAGAGAGAGCAGGCATAGAAATGGACCAAATTTCAACTCATCCTAGGTTAATTGGTTAAATGAAGATTGACATGATGCATGGAATAGAATAATAAGCCATTGCTGATAAATGAAAAGGTACAATTACTACTATTAGATTTTCATTATTTCATACACTTGTTTAAAGAGCTTCATGTTTGTGTAATCATAGATACTACATCGATTAGGTAATATAGTGTGTGTGTAAAATATCAAGCCATGGGACAATGCATCCGGAGTCCAAGTTATGGCGTTTCTGTCATGTGTTAATCTATCCATGACATTTCATAAGAAATAAAATTAGATTTACATTCTGCTTTATACTTCAATTCATAGCTCTTAAATGATGCTTTTAGAAAAATTTCAATGTAAAGGTGATAGTCACAAAAAAGATGTGTGTATATATATATGTGTGTGTTTTCAGGTAAGTTTGTTTAATTTACCCAACAGCTTTTCCCATGATATGGTGCCGGTTCAGCCAATGTTGACCTGGATGATACAAAGTTATGTCATCTTCATCATTAGCATCTCCTGAAAAATTATTCAATCAAGAATGAAGGAAATTAGAAAGTGAAATTACTAAACAGAATATTTACAATAGTTACTAGTAACAGCAAGGAATGTACATAGTAGATACAGAAAATGTAAGTACTTGGCAGTTTGGATGTGTTTAAACTTCAAAACCATGTTCTTGCTAATTAAGATTCGCACAAGCTCAATCCCAAAAGGAAATAACATTTTCTTTCCTTCCCTTTCATCATTTACAAAATAAGATACAATAATGTATAGTGGTGACACAAATGAAAAGTGAACAAAATTTAGCCACTCCACATTTGCATTTCCTATTATGTTATTGTACCTTTTGTGAGTAGATCTATTTCTCCAGTATCTTGGTGCTCATGAACCTGAAAAAGATAAACCAAAATAATACACATTTGTTATTAAAATCAAACCATCTAAATAAACTTGACGAACTGAATAATGAACAACAAGAATGTGTTAATCCTTTGAATTTGCAAGCCTAAAATATTTAGACACATACAAAGGAGTAGCAACTAATTGCATCCACTTTCCATATCACCTAAAATTTTAAATACAGTTAATTCTACCAATACTGTTACAGTATATGTGCAAAGGACAATCCATCTAGGGGGTAAACCTATCTATGTTATCAAAATAAATGGGCTTCAACTGGTACCATAAAAGAGTTCCTCCAAAACTGTTACCTTAATCACTCGATGAACAATTGGAATATCGCGCCCCTATACCATGCACAGAAGATATATCAGCAAAGCATATAAGGATGCAAACATGAGCAATGTATAAGTAAAATACTTGGTGGACGTCATATGCAAAGGTGTCTTTGCATTATATATTAACCCTATTTGAAAGGGATTGAAAAAGAAGCATGAAACAAGAACTTCAAATTTCATACTGAAATGTATATTCTGTCAAAACATCCAATTCAATTCAGCAATACTGTAAGCTGGATGTTCTGATAATTTTTATACGGGTCAAGAAACAAAAAAGCGCTATTTGCTAAATGAGAGATAACGTATTACTCCCTTTGTCCCAAAATGAGTGCACTTTCCTTTTTTGTTAGTTGGTGATACATGAATTAATAACAATATCCCTAGGAAAAGATAGTTATTACCCTTTGAGATTGTTACAACAAGAGCACATGGGGGTATTAAAGGGAAAACCCAATCCAAACTAATTTATCCTTCAATTTTACAAAACTTAGAAAGTGGGTACTCATTATGGGACATAGAGAGAATGATAAAACTAGAAAAAGCAAATGAGAACAACAGATGGATAGGAGGAAAAATAACATACATCTACATTGAACACTACAATTTCTCCTGTACGAATAGGTTCATCATTCATACGCAAGAACAATATGTCACCCTGCAAGAGAATGAGGAAATTAGAGATCATGAGAAACTTAGAATCAGTTTTGCTGTAATTATATAAACAAACTCAGACACACATACAGGTTACAGAAACATGATAATGGCCTTTAGGTATTCTTATCAGAAATAATATAAAACAACTTGTCCTAAAACCCTCACCCCACCTACCATATACTACAAAACAGGTATTTTAATTATTTCAAAATATTCATATTGGGAACTTACAAAGTAATATCAAGTTATCAACAATTACCAAGTTCTTTCTCCTTCGATAGATTTTGAACTATTTACTCACTTTCAAGTAACATTAAATGGCAATTGTAGATGTTATATTAATCCATGATAGCAGAAATTGAACTAATCAGTGTGATGCAATACGAGAAAACACAATGATTTATGATTTGACTTATTCAAAAGACTGAATATAAAAGCCAACTGGACAAAAGTTAGGAGTTCGAACACATATTTTTACTAATGAAACTAGTGACTCACTCTTTGGAAGCCAGGTTCCATGCTCCCAGAGAGCACAACTACAACAGGTGATTCACTACCAGTTATACACATTAATCCTTTCCATATAATCAGGGCTGATGAGATAATCATACCTGAAAAAGAAAATGAAAGTAAACATCATTTCTTATATCACAAACTGACAAGCCCAAGACAAAAGAAGAAAATTTTAACTGTTAAATCTGTGACTTTTCTCTTTGTTAATTGATCTTGTTTCTTTCTTGATGATCATCAATTGAACTTTACAATGAATTCATAGGGCACAATAGAATAATACTTCGATTTGATGAATAATGCTCCATTCATCTCAAAATGAATCTTCTTTCTCTTACATTTTTGTCCGAAAATGAGTGTCTTGTTTTCATTTCAGAAAAGTAGTTATGCATGAGTTACCAATAGTATCCCTGTAATAAGTTGTCAGTATCCCTCGACTTTGTTACAACACATGTTCACGGGGTTAAAAAAAGAAACGAACAAAATTATCTAAATTCTCCTCAATTTTCTCAAAATGAAACTCAAAACACTCATTTTAGGATGGATGGAGTAATAAGTTTGACACTAATTTTAACTTCCAACATCTATAGAAAAGAAACCCATCAGTCAATGGTCAATTGCACACAAACACATGGTGGTTGCATGAGAAAGCCAGACACAATAAATCACCAAACAACACAACCCTGTCAGTTTATCACAAGGCAAACTATAATGTATATTACACTCTATTCATTCCAACTTGCAATAAATAAAAAACTTTAATCCACTTCTACAAACAAAATTTGTTAGCTATTGTCTTTCAACATATTTCAATTTGGGTGAACATTGAAACATTTTTTCAACTAAGACAATTCTTTAGTGGTTGCTATGCTTGAAAAAAAAATCCAGAGTTTCACATTACCTATAACAACAAAATCATCAAATCCCAGAAGAAGAAAAAAACTCAGTTTTAGATCAAATCCAAAATCAACAGACACAATCGCACAAGAGATGAACCTTTCACAGTTAAGAACATATTAGAATTGGGTGGCATGAATCAGCAACTCAATGCAAACCGACCATTCCCAATGCAAACTCCCAAACTCAGCACAATTATGAACTAAACCCAGAAGCACCAAAGCACCAAACTGAAAACTCATCTCTCTCAAACCAATCTATGCAATCAATATGAAAAGATGAGGAAAAAAAAGCACTTGAAATAAGAGAAAATGAACTCTAACCAGTTACAGCAGCAAATCGTTC
>JAYMTG010000175.1:0-16138 GCA_036897565.1 Pelargonium exstipulatum | reverse complement strand
TACTTTGTTCTTTTTTTGGATCTTAATTAGGCTAATATTAAGTAAAATAATGAGACAAAAAGCTAAGCCCTATACTAGTTACATTTTACCCAAATCATACATACAGAAACCTAATATGCATCAGATTTAAGAGATGCTCGTCACTCCAGCTGGTATAAAGTATCTAATCTTTTTATATAAATAACTCTTGGTTCCTTGCAAACACAGGTCCAAATCATTATTTAGGATCCAATCTAAGAACGCAGTCTCGGTAGCATGAAAACTATACCTTAATTAGATAAGCCTGCTAAAATATAAGAGAAATCCTAAAAAGAATTGCTTTATTTAAGAACTCTATTATAAAAATCAAGATCAAACAAAGAATCTTATAAATTGAGTATAGTAAAGATAAAGGACCCACTATTACAAGTTTAACCCCACTTTTTATACTGCCAAGCAATTCCCAGGCCTTCGATACCAATAGCTCCCGTGAAAGGTTATAAAGGTAAGTAGATATTCCTAAAGTTGAAGATGAAATCACTTATATAGAATATATTCCTTAATTTCAGTCTCTATTTCTGTAATTATCCAACCCAACTTTATAGCACGTTTCTTTTGTCAATACTTTCAAAAAAGACTAACAAATACAGATTGAGGATGAAATCAGACACAAAACCACAAAAATGAATATCTAGAATAGCGAAAAACCATTTAGAGTACTCTCGTAATTAACCCTTCCTTTAGAGAGCCCCTTTTCATATCTTTTAGAATTCTCGAAATATCCCAGGCTTATCTATAAGGAAATAAATAAAAGATTATATTACACATCTTGACTTGACATCTGGAGAAAAGAACTATCCTTAATCAAAGTACTCAGGATAGCAAAACGATAAGAATTGCAAGAATATCGGAACCCGTTGTATGCTGAAAAGGGTCATAAGTCTACACTAAAGTGAATACTATTTTAGCACTCAAACTTCCTGCTCTAAGTTATTCTACCCCGCGGGCTTCGGCTGATAAAGTGAAAAACGGGCTTCCATCAGAGGATTGCTAAAGCATTCTTTGTATACTTTTCTAGTTTCTCGTTCAGGATTTACCCAGCTTCAGTTTTATACAAGCATCTTTTTAGGAATACCCAATGCCCCAGAAAAACAAATCCCTCGTATATATCCTAGATTCAATTGTGAATTCCTTACTTTTAGAGAAGGGCTCCAGTTTAGCTCTTGAGTTAACTAGATCGGGAAGCAAGGGATTGCACACAAGAAATAGAACCCAACTCTCTAATACAATCTAAATGATTTCTCTATTATACTTTATTGTATAATTAAGGTATGAGGGTAAACAAGAGAGTTGCTTTCGTGTTTCACAGTAGGAATACAGAAAAGAGTAGGAATTAGTGCTTTAGGTATTGAGAACAGGCTAATAATAAAGCCTGGGAGAGTTTTATAAGTAAGTTACAACGAATTCAAGTTATTAGTTTCCAGGTAAGTAAATGAAGTAAGGTTAAATCCTGTTTTCATGTATAGGTTTTTTATCTCCTTTTTACTTTGTGAGGGGTATCCTGGTGGCAAAAAACCCTTACAAAAAATCTGAAGAAGAGAGGGTGAGCAAGAGCTTCTTACTTCTTAAAAACAGGTGTAAGGATCAGGAAAAGAAACTGTTAAAGAAACAGGATTTGGTAAAGGAAAAAGGAAATGATCCACCTTAAAGACTAAAACTTGTTTCAGGAAAAATTATAGAAGTCAGTCATGTATTCTTAAGTCAAGTACTCCGCTTTCCCTTCTAGCAATCCGTGTTGAACCATGTCCATGTTGTTGCTTTTCATGGTGCTCTACCAAGTGTTGTTGTCTTAGTTCTTCCTCCTCACTTCGTTCCAGAGCTATAACTAACCGTGACTCTTGGTGTTGGGTATTTAATCTTTCTGTGTTGCAATTGGTGTTTCTTTCAGTCAGTAAAGCAAGCAGCAAGCTCTAATGTGAAAGCTAATAAAAAACTAGTTTCTATATACGTAATTAAAAACGCTAGGAACTAAAAAAGAGTGAATAGTGAGTCGCGTCCCAATTCTATAAGGAAATAATTTTGTGTTGATAAATACAAGTAAATTTGTTTAAATTCTATAGCAGCAGTTAAAACTTTAGACCAGGGGCCCCTCTTCGACGTTTGTTAACAAGGGAATTCTCTTATCAGTAGCAGTTCATACTATCCAATGTACTTAGTTCAAAACCCTCTTTTATATAGGGTTCTAATTACGGGGTTCTTTTCAAACCTTTTTGTAATGAGTAAATAAAACATGAGATACCGAAATCTTATAGGGTTCTCAGATTTATGGAATACCCGGATTAGGCAAAATACCCTCTCTTAAGAAGGAATAGTCTGTCTCTAATTAACAGTAGACGCCACCCAAAAGCAGTCATAAAGGGTACCCTTTATATTTTATATACTGCGTCTTCTAATAAGTTTTCCATTGAGCTAAACTTCCTATTCCAGGGCTCTAGGCCTTCTCCGCATACGGGCAATACTTTTTATGCTACCCTACGATTGATTGTACCAACCGGAAGTTATACCAGTATTTAGTTCTAAAAGGGTATCCCATGAAGCTGCTAAAGTCTCTAAGGAATAGTAACAAATCAGAGTAAAATTCCGTACTAAGTCCCTCAAGAACATGACAATTAAGTGATTATCCTTGCTTTAGCCGCACTCTTTTTACAAATACGTAATTGTAATCGTTTCTCTTCCATAAGTACAAGGTCCCGGGGGCTATAGTATGTGACCCGCTCAAACTGAGGAACGTACAAAAAAGCAAACTATGGCTTTGATAATATATGTAGTCCCTCTTAATTGAAACAAGATTTTGGATTTGGTCAGTTAGACTTGAATAAAAGATTTCTAAAACTATATGCCGGGTCTTTTAAACTCTTGAATAATCAAATCTTTTTCTGCTTTAGGAGAAAGCTTAGAAAGCTAGTTAGTAGTACCCGGCTTAGTATCCTAGAACAGTCATAAGCTCCTAAACCAATTTATATAAAATAGTTTTTAAGAAGGAGGTCCACGCTCACTTTTCACGAATAAATATTTGCATTTAAAGGCTCGTAACTTAACCTTGCATGACCCGGTTCCCCTAATAAAAGGGAAAGCATGCCTATAGCTTCGAGCTCCTTATCCTAAACCAGTTATGAAGGATAAGTAAGTCATGAGGAAAGGTATGAAGAATAAAAGGTTGTTTGGGGATTTAGAACCTTTGTAATGTATTTTTTGGTTATTCGGGGTGCTTGGGGAATGCCTAAAGTGAAGAGGTCAATTTGAAAGTCCGTTTTTTCTTGTTCTCGTGTTCCCTTGTTTCCAGGGGTTTCCGATTTCAGGTAGTAAGTCAAGACGTTTTGGGGTATGAAAGAACTGAAGCCGAGGTAATCTGTTTCTAGTTGGTTTTCTTATTCTTATAGTGTAAGTCTGTATCATCTAATATACTCCCTTGCATTACCCGCCCTCTGGACGTCTACAGTTGGGTACACTGATTGACTCCTAATACTAATAAGTTTCAATCCTCCTTTTCGATAAGTACTAAAGGCAATGAGGGAATTTTCCTTAAGGAGTTACTCTGGAGTGCCTCTAGTGATGAAGCTGCTTAATCTAAAAACTGCAAGGAAGTTTTTTAACTTGAATCGTAGCTTTTCTTAACTTTCCTGGGAATGGATCTCGCCTTAGGGATTAAGCCTCCTGAACATTTATAACAAAAAGAACAAGGGGGAGTCCTTTCTTTTGTGGATGTTACTTGGTATTTTTCATTCAGTTTGAATTGAACTCGACGAGGATTTTACACGCAAAGTAGTTTCAGAAAAAAGTCCCTTAATATGCACTTACTGGATAGACACTCAAGTTTGAATTAATGCAAGTAAATGATCATAGAACTTTTGTGTGTGATTGTTTTGATAGCGCTTATTAAATTATTAAATTAAGTACTCTGGAAACCCTGCAAATCTAAGGAATTTATAATAGGAAATCTTTGGTTTATTAGTTTCAGGAGAGATTTTCTATCTAGGCGAATTCTCCTGTTAGTTTAGTTTTCCTAATAAAGCGCTGTTAAAGATTATAATTATTGTCTTGAGGGAAAGCTGATAAAGGTAGTTTAGATAAGTTGCTATTATAGAATTCCCTTCACAGACTTTGGAATAGGTTTAGGATAGGAGGTGTAGCTCTGTAGTACTCTAAAGTTCTAAAGTATAGATACACAATTGTAGGTTCCTAATTAGTTCCTAAATAGAATAGAGGAATCTTATTTTCTTTTTTAGGTTAGGATTGAAGCTACAGTTGTTCTGAGAAGCTCTTTCTAGGCGAGTTTACTTGTATTAGTTTCTCCATGTTAAGGCCAAGCTATTGATTCTAAGAAAAACGGTATTCCAGTATACTAAAAATGAAATGGCTTTCGTTACTGGAAAAATAGTTAAGCTAGTTAAGTGTCATGGGGTGCGCTGGAATTCTCTGCTTTTTTGAAAATTCCCTTTAGAAGATCCCGTCTTTTACGTTATTTTAAACAAATATTGTGATCGTTTATATATATCACCCCAAGCGACTTGAAAAGTAAATGTAGACTTATTCTTGATTAATGAGAAAAATTTATATGTTTCTATTGTCTAAGTGAGCGCCTTACACTAGGAGCAACCTTAACAAGAACAATAAAATTGACTTCTTCGCTCCAAACGCTTGACTTTAGCTATAAAGACTTTCTTCTCGAACAAGGTCCCTTTTAATTCCTACGCTTTTAAAACTCCTCACTAACCAGAAGAGAAACCTTTTATAAGCCCTTTTCTTACTATGAAGTTCAGAAAAGCTCCTTTATTGATTGTGGTAAAGCCATAAATTTTACAGTTATGACATTCTCTAATCTAAGTACTCTTCTTTCTTTTCTAATCAACCTGTCTTGAACCATGTACATGATCCATGTTTGTCATTGTGCTCTACCGAGTGAAATACTTGCTTACACTTGCCTTATTAACAAGAGTACTCAGTTAGCTAATTCACTGAGGAACAAAGTGAAGAGGAATGCGCTCGTAATTCTTAAACCAAAGGTTGGAGTGCGTGGGGTGTAGAATCTAAAAAAATACGCAATTCATTTCAGAGGGCACTATTTTAAGCAATCCTTACCTTATTAGAATAAAACCCTTGCGTTGGAGCTCTACCGAATTCCCGCGCAGCGCCCGCCCTAATCGTTAGTAGACTAATATTCTTCTTTGTACTACTATATTAAGGGCAAGTATTTTTTATTTTAAGTATAACCTGTTTGGAATGACAATTATAATTATATAGAAAAAGCTGTAGGGTGTAGCATTGAAGAAGAGATTTCAAATCGCTTATATAAAGAGATACCCTTTTTTTACCCGTACTATGAAAACCAGGAAATGAGTAAGTAGAATATTCTGTTAAGAGTCGTCCATTCTAATCCTGTTTGCATTCGGTAGATTTGATTCAATTGAAAAACAAGCCGTTGGTTTCAAGTCCTGTTATCCTAGTTATATAAGAGAAATAGGAATTGAATATGGATACCTATCTACTTGAGTCCTGTCCAAATTTCTACATGAGGTTCTGAATTATACTTGTTGACTTAGCCGCTCGGCAGGTCTAAACAACACAAACTCTAGTAAAAATCTACTGCTTCTGTAAACCGCCCCATAAAGGTTTCATTTGCGAAAAACAAGTGTTATCTCTTTACAGCCCACTTCTGTATAACCTGAGTTCATTGTATAGGTTAATCTTTAGTTAAATTATTAGCAATTTCTTATCTTGGATAATAAAGAAATACTACAACTCGTATGAAATATAACAACCCCTAAACCGAAATAAAGTAATATTCACAAATAAGTAGAGCCTCTCGAGGTTCTAAGAGCTGATGTACCTGGCGCTTTTTTTAATTTGGTATCTTCTTTTATGCGTACTTATAAACACTTCCCCTTTTCCTTTCAGGCAGAAATTCCATTATGTCCTTGATTTGTACTTCTACTCAATATCCAATGTAATTTAGTATTCTAATTCAAGGATGCCTTATTGCAATATATATACTATTATTTTCGCTCACTTTATTTACTTGTTGCAGGAACCAGAAATTCAATACACCAAGTCTATATTCTAAATGAATTTTAAATACAATAGATTGGGTCCTGATAGCCAAAATGGAGTTATCGTTCATCTATAACTAGATACAGAACCTATTCTACACATAAGGAAAAAGGAACTCCTTAAGAGGGCGGTTACCTCCGAGAACTTAAATTGAATAAACATTCTAAAACCGTTTTTAATAGCAAAGTTTTTAACCTATATTCTATCTTTCAGCCTGTACTTTTATTACACAAGGAGGAAGTAAAAAGAATACAGCATCTAAAGTATATTCCTAAGTAGACTTTCGCCATCTTTAAGACCCCTAGCGGGTATTCCTATGATTAGTAACTGAGTTAGAAAGAGAGCTTGTTCTTTAATTAGTAATTAGGGGTGTTCCTAAAAAAGAATTATAACTACATTGAAAATTTGGTAAAGTAAAGTCCTTTATAACAGGTCCTAGTGACTACGCGCCCTTCCTATGGTGAGCTGCTATTAATAAAAGTTTACATAAAAAAATTATGAGTGGTACACGGATCCTGATAAGGGTCTTTTTATAAAATCTAGGATTTTCTACTTAATAAATACTATATAATTACTATATATAGCTAATTTATTAGAACTAAAGTTCCTTGACTACAGGGCTCCTCTCGGAGATTTATCTGAAACTGAGTATAGTAGCAAGTGGCTAGGCGTTTTCTTTTACTTGACTCCTATATAAATGTAATTTAAGAGCATTTCAGATACAACACAGAGACTAAAAAATACCATATAAGGAGAAAAGGATCTTATTTAATAAATAATAAAGTAAAGTGGTAAGAGTAAAAGCGACTTACATGGCTGTAATAGACACAATTTTGAGCCCTTATAGATTAGCATATATCTTTCAAAATAAAATCAAAAGCTACCGAACAAGGTATTCCCAATTAAGTATATAAAAAGTATTCCTTAATGGATTTACTTATAAACGCAAGGTAGGTTATTTGTACAGGGTTTTAAAAACCTGAGTGAGTAAATGTCTAAATTAACATAGTTAAAATAGGTACTAGTTATTAGTAATACATAGTAAATAGGGTTTTTAAGGGAGTAGGTTAATATTTAGGATCCTATTTAGGATTACCAAATATCAGAGCTAGTTTTAGGATCAAGCATTTCGACAGGTAAATAACAAGATCCTTGTAAGCGGTAGAGAAGGGACTCCCCAGAAGACTAGAATTAGCTTAGTATTCTAGAAAATGTAGACAAAGGCATAAGCCCCTGCCTATAATAGGTGGCCTTGCCTTAGTATTGGATAAGTATACTCTTAAAAGTAATCTTGTAAACCCGGATTCGTGATCTTAGCAAAATCAGAATCAACTTTTTAATTACTATAGTAAACAAAAACTATAAGCAACTAGGCAAGAAACCCTCCCCAGAGCCTGCGCTAGCTTTGCAAAGATTAGAGTTTTAGAACAATCTCTTCCTTTCTTTTTGCTTCAATTTCAATTCTTGGTTTTGCCTTATTTCCTTGCCATAAGAGGGCTTTTAGCTAAGAGAAGCCTTATTACTTAAGATTTTCTGTATCCTATTATTTGTTTTTGGATTTCAATACTAGTTTAAAATCTTTACTTTTTTCTAGCCAACCTTTCGATGTTTTATTATCCCAAATCATAGGACTTTAGTCTATGTAATATTCTTTGTATAATTTAACTAAACTCTCTTCAATTATATATGACTAGTGTTTACCTTAGAAAAAACTAGGTTCCCCAAAGGTATACAAAGATCCTCGAGATGAACAAAAACCCATATTCTATGCAAGCTGTAGAAATAAGTCGGCCTATCAGTTATGCGTAACGTCTACGGACAATACCAGATTGGATGTGAAGTAATTATGATTGACTCTTTTTTTATTACTTTTATCGTTAATATAGTAGAACTTGAACTTGCTAATAGCACATGGCTTTTATCTTGGCAAGAAGTTGCTTAAATGTCCAACAATAGATATCCTAATTTCTAAGTGATTGCACTAAAAAGGTTCTATATTAGCTATTTTACCTGCCTCTCGTTTTCCGACAACTTCTTTATTGAATGTCCAAGCTATTCTTATACATAATTAAAAAATAAAAGAGTATTCAATATATTTCAAAGAATCTCCATGTGATACTTATAAAGAGGGCCCTCACCCTGTTACTAGAATCCCGGGTTCTATACTTCGGTATATTGGAATGGAACCCATTTCTTCTGCCTAACGAGTCTTAGTAGTTTACTGAGAACTAGGGAACTCTAGAAAAGAAAAGGCATATTAACTATTGTATTGTAATTTTAACTGATTTTTGCGACTTACTCCCCAGGCAAGCTATTTTTTAAAAGGAAGCTTAGCTCCGAACGGACACAGTACTAAAGCTAAATAATTAAGTGAAGAATCTTACTTTAAACTAAAACTAAATTTTATTTGCAAGCTTCAACTTTATAGAGAGACGCTGCCCCATTTTGACAAGCAAGCCCAAAAAAAGTACTTTAGGGGCCCGTAATAAATTTCCTGCAAGAACCAAGTAAGGGTTTACCAATTTAATGCAATGGATTTCAGATTGGAACAGCAAACAGTATAAATATACAAGATATCCATAGGGTATGAGGGCAAACATTTAATGAATAATTGTTGTTAATAATAGACTAAGGCGTGTTATTAGACTTAAATACTGCGGTTTTACCTATGACTCCCTTTTCACCCATATCAGTACACGAGATACCTTCTCAAACAATCCAAATAAAGGCGTTGCTCTAATTCTTTGAAGTTTTTGAAAATGAAATTGACTTGTCAGGAAAGATAAATAAGCAAGGAGATTCATTACTCTTTTTACGTTGAATCAAACCAACCCCAAGTTATCGAATGTAATTATTGGTTTAGAGCCTTACTATAGTTTAGGATAAATGAGCCCTAATTTTAGGATACTTGAACAAGGGGTATGCTATGGATAGTACATGTTAAGAGTAACTCTTAGATTTATATAAATGGATTAGACTCGAAAAAACCCATGCGGGTACATGTAATGAGTACTTGGGTAAGCGAGTTTACTAAATAGTATAAGGTAAATAAGAGGTTTACTTAATTAACTATGTTTTCATTTTGAATAAGATTCAAAGTTAAGGAGTTAATAAAGTACAAGATTCCTGATGTAGCTATTGTTTATTAGGGTTGAGGTTATTTACTTTCAATGGGTGTATACTTTTTAACTAATGTCTTTAAAATATTCATTAAGTACAATTATTATCCAAGGTTTCAGAAGGGGTTTAGCCTAAACCGGGTTTTTGATAAAGGGAGGAAATAAGAAGTCTATCTGATTAGTAGCTTCTAGGATTAGGGGCAGGTAATTCAAACAGGAATATGAAATGAAAGGTAAGAGGATTAAGTAGTTGCTTTATCGTCCTTTTGGTTTCAAGTTTCTAATTTCAGATAATAAAGATGTTAGGGAATCAAATATTTAAAAAAGTAAAACAGTATATAGGCTCTTACTTTACTACCTAGAATTGGGAACCTGTAAACAAGGGAACACACAAGCTTGCCTAAGTTTCTTAGTAGTTATTCCTAAGATTTGAAGTAGTAAGACAGCTTATTCTTTAATTGACTTGCCTTACTCTGTATAAATTGTACTAGGCCTTTACTTTGTAATTTACGATAATACCACTTGAACCCACGTCTATTCGGTTAACGGCCAAGCGCTCTAGCAACTGAGCTATCTAAGCAGCACTTCTACGAGTTCTAATAACTCAATTCTTTTTATATAAGTATGAAGTAGATCTTATTGTAATTGTAATTTTTATCTAAGTGATTATAAGTTATCCTTTTCTTATTTGAGAAACAAGTCCTCTGTATTTTTTAAGAAATAAAGATTAAGCTGTTCATATGAATAATCGAAATACAAGAATAAAAGTAGCAGCTAACTTTACGCCCTACATAACTCCTTTATAAGGTGGCTCCTCTTTTTCTAGCACCCCGCAATGTCCCAAGGACCTGGGCAGGCCTGCCTATAGATATTCTTTTTTAGCTTTATAATTGAGTCCCTTCGCTAGTTACACAATGAAACGAACTTCTCATAAACACTGCGTCTAATTTAGAATAGTCTTTAGTATTTTTTACCCCTACTTTTAGCCTCCACCGGGCTTCCTCTCAATGCTTTTTTACTTTGGCACAGGTTAGAAAGGGACTCATATAGTGATTCCTAGAGTAGGGGAAAAGTCCTTATATAAAAGTATTGCTTGCCCTTAGAATTTTCTTAACTTTCTGGTAGGAACTCCTGTATTATGGAGCTTTTATTGCTTTTCACTAGAAAAAACCCTCGACTCGGTTGAATGGCACTGCTACCTTGCGCCTTTCGTCAACGTAATGCTAAAGACTTTAGAATTATAAGGGCTACCGCAGCGAAGCTCGATCAAGCAATCAATATTGATTTCTTTTCAATATTAACCGGCAAAAGCACCCCCAGTCACAGCTTGGCATAGATTCTTCTTCCAATATAACTAGGTAAAGTATTCTGCAAATAAGGGGGTTACTTGGACTGTCCGTAATTAAGAAACTCTGCTTTTTATGTTCCTAACAGAGGGGTCGAATTCAATCATGATTCATCAAAAGTTAACGTATCTAAATATTATTTGAGTTCTAACTTGGTTCTCACTATTCCGTTTTTTTCTATAAGTATTTGAATCCCCGCTAATAAAAGGTCTAATGATGCTTTAGAAAAGTTCTCGCTATGTTACCTAACGGTTAAAGCACTTGGTATACATATAGGATATGAGCTCACACCGTCAATTACAACTCGCGGTAGACCCTGTATGAACTTTGAAACTGGCTATATCCTTTCTAGTCGGGTTAGATTTTACTTGGTATTGCGATTGTTTCTCTCTTTTTAATGTCCGGGAACTGCTTATCCTAGTCTTTCCCACCGGAATTCCTATTGAGTAATAAGATAAGGGAACTTTCATATATAATAGGGACCTCTTGTAAGGAGATCGCTACAATATAATAGAGAAAGATTCTCTCAGCTATGCAGGGAACATAATTAGGGTGTAAACAAGCAGAAACGGAGTACTTATGTTCCAGGTTTTCAGAATTTTTCCAAAAATTGTCAGTTTGGAGAATCTTCAAATTTCATGTAAGTAAAATAGTTAATATCCTTTTGCTAAATCTAAGTCTAGTTTACTGTGTAAATAAGAGACTTAAGCTTATTTAAACGAACAATTATTATACCCATATGGCAGAGTATTAGTGCAGTTGAGTCTTACTTTTTCGACAAAATAAAGGAATCTCATAGACAGTTTTCTTAATGAATGGGTTTCCTTTAGCAGTAATTGTACGCGAAAGTTGAAAGGGTTTTAGCTCATGAATTCTACTACGTTCATTTTGATTAGATCTAAAGTTTGAGACTCGATCCGCCAGTTTGTGCCATCAAGGTATAGTATTTGTTCAGAGGTTTTCAATCCTTCTTGAGAACTTACTTTGTTTGATAGTGAATCTTTTGTTATCCGGATAAAAAGTCAATAGGCGTTTATTCCGAAGACAGAAAGCCTTTCTGGTTTGTAGGAACTCAGCAAAAGGGTTATCTGTTAGTATCAAAAAGGTCTTATCGCTGATATGGGATAATAACTAATTCAATTTTTGTTAAATAGGATGTGAATCCATGTATGTGTTGAACTTAAATAACAGATTCCCAGGGATCTCCTCTCATAGCTTTCATCATATATTGTGAGTAAAGGTTTCAGTTCTTTATAATAGAGTCCAACCTGTTGCGAGAAATCAAAGGGGCCCTTTGAAGCTATACATATATTCCTTCTTGTAAACTACAATCTTACTTTATCTATACTATACTATGGATGCTAAGATTCCGTTATGGCCTGATAAAAATGAATTGAAATATTGTGTAAAATTCATTTAGGGGTACTTAGGAATTGGATTCAATTCTAGGCGAGGGGCCTTTCAACTAGATATAATTGCTTAGTTTGAGTAACTCTATCTGACTTCTTGCTTATATATTCGATACTTTTTGTTGTTCTTATTTACTGGTTTTCGGACTACGGGGGGCTATTCTGAATCTAGTTCTACAATGATTTTATTCACTAACATTTAGTTTGATTAAAACCTCTCATAGTTTGTACCTAGGGAACAACTCCAGGGGGACACTTTTTAGGACACGGGGTTAGAGTAGTATCTTATTAGTTATAGTATTCTATATTCAGAACTTATAGAGTTCACTCAATGCAGAACTTGGGCCGGATCTTGCAGGTTTAGAAAAGATTTTATTACTATATTATCAATTTATTGCTACAAAATCTATTAAATATCCCATTCAATCTACATTTGAAGGATAGGTAAAGGCAGAAGGCGATTCTTTCTTTTATAAAATTTGTGCTATCCATCTATTTTTTTTTATTTAGGGTCCTGGCATACCTTTCTATTTGAATTTGCTTTCCTGCAGTATGAATTTAGTAACACATGAAGTATAGAGAGTGCTAAGGGCATTACTTTGGATATCAAGTTCTAGAAAACTTATCAGGAAATTCATTTATAAAAGGGTCTATGTAGTTAATTGAATCTAATCGGATAGTATTTATAGTGTATCAAAATTTCACTACACTAGTGTTTTTAATTTGGGATTTGGAAAAATATTCTAGGGCTTGTTGCTATAACGAAAGAATATTTGCGCAGTTAATCTGAAAGACCTTTTTATAATTTTTTCATTATATTAGAGTAACTTTCGAACGAATGAATTGAAGCAGTTCCTATATATTACTTAGGTTTATAGACGCTAAGACTGGACCTAGACAAAAAGCAAAAAGGGGGATAACCCTAGTTATTCCTGGAAACTACTATCCAAGTGATTTGTGCCGCTCTGGGTTTTTGGAGGACAAGAAGCAGAATGCAAATTTAGATAAGTAGAAACTGGTTAGTATAACTAGCCTGGGAAAGTAAGGGTCTAATTCTTTCGGAGTCTCTTGAGTTACAAGATATTTAAAGCATTAAGAGATTCCTTGGGATTAGCCCGAGACTTCACCCGTTGTACAATACATACACTTGAATTCAGTTATCCTCCGCACATTAGCAAAAGTTTAAGATTAAAGACTGAAATCGATCTATCAGAAATTGCCTGTTAATGTAAGTGGAATTAGGGCAAGAGCAGACGCACCATCACGCCTAGAGGATGCATTATGCTTACCCCCCTCTTTTTCACCCAGCCGACACCCGGAAATGAACCCATGAGGGTTAGGTGTTCTAAATATGGGCTCCTTAGCTTTTAGTTTAAAGCAATGGATATAGATCAAAAGGATTAAGTAATAAGGGTCTCTTTATCAAACTACTATCCACCGAAATCTTGATATATGAAGGGGTTCTTAATCCAAAGGTGAAGGATATCCATTTATTATTACTTACTAGGTTTCTTTTTTAAGTCCTACCCAACTCGCCAGGAATCTAGTAGAGAAAGTAGGAATCCAACAAACCCTAATTCTTTTATTCATTTTTGTATTATCGGAATATGAAAAATATGAGAAGTTCCTTTTAGGGTAGTTCAGCTAGATTACCTTTAAGCATATACCTTTTTCAAGCTTGGATTTGTAACTTATTAGTGTTAGGAATATTCTCTGTAAACAAGTTCTAAATTCCTGAATTAAAGAAGGTATAACAACAAAAACCTTGTCTTTAAACGCTTAGTTACATAACTTTTTCTTAAACTTACTAGAAAAAGGAGACTTGAAAGCGAGAACAATATGAAGTAGTGGGTATAAAGATTAGTTGAGGTCTCTAGATTTGTACAAATGTATACTTTACTTAAAAAGCAAGTGCCAGAGTTTCTAAACTTGAGATCCTGCTGCTCCTATCAATTCAAAAAAGTATGACTTCTCTGCGAGGGTTATTGATAAGTTACTCCATGCCAAAATACAGATCCGGATATTCCAGTATATTAAATAAAGCTACTTTTTTGTTCTTAGGCTCCTCAAGAAAGATTGTGATTTCAATTAAGACAGTTTAAAGGCTGTTCAATCCCTTGAGAAAATAACCTTTTTTAACAAGATTCCAAGCAGAATTGGTAAACTTTCTTTTCTAGATAAAGTTAGAAGTCTATCAAGAATAACAGGAGTTTGAAACACACGGACAAATAAGCAATAAGCTAATAAAGAAATATTTCCTTCTACTCAAAATACTAACTCTGAGACTCAGTAATATTTATAGGAATTCTGAAGAATGTCTCACGGGCTTCCAAAAGGAAAGGACAGTCGAGTATTTTAAGTAGGATCAAATAAAGGGTGTTTTTTCACTCTCAGTACATATAAGCTCACTAATAGTTACAAGGATTTTCTGTTCCATAATTAAAAGAACTAACCCTATAGATTTCCATTGACTCAGTATTTTCCAAACTGACGTCTTCTTGAAGCTCCTATGTTATAGAATGCATTTCGACTTTTTTGAAATAGACTTCTAAGTAATAAGTAGCTAAAAGACTTCCAGTAATCCTATTTGTAATAATGAATCCCAAATAAACTCTATATTGCAAAACTATAACTTGTTGGAATCCCTTGTTTTAGGTAATCCCTTACTATAGTCTTTAACGCAAAACTCCTGCTATTTACTAAAATTCAGGGTAGGCTCTTGGAAGTTACTTTGAAATTGATTTCGTAGTAAGCACACCCCTATTAAGCAAGCCTTGCTTGAGAAGAGTTTAAATTCGTAAAGCTGCAATCCGATAGTTACACTTTTTTAGTGAACCCTTTCTCAGCACTCTTAGTGAAGTAAGCTCCTTATTTAGATTCAATTCCGTATTTATAGGAGTCCCTGAATAAATATTATCTTGCCGGTTCTTCTGACTTTCAGGGTGAATCTATTCGTGTATTATTTGTTTAGTCACTTAGCTTATATATTAACCGCCCTTATTTTATATTTGTAAAGAACTCCCTTTCAAATAAAACGGATTAGCTAAGCCCGATTAAGTAATTCTATATCTCATTTTATTCCTATCTCCTAAAGAAAGCAAACGACTACTCAAGCTAGAAAAAAACCTCCTTTAATATACCCCTTTCTAAGCCCAAACTAGCCCTTATTCAATTTTTTTTACAATCCTGTAAATTAATACCATATTAATAGAGATAGACTCCGTTCTTTTAGGGACTTTCCACTGTCCTTTTTGATGCCTGTACATATATGTCATGTATGAAAGCCGCAAAATTTAGACTTCATCTAGTTCAATTTATTAATCCAATAATAGAAGCGCTACGACTTACCGGACTCTTTCTACTCGTAGAGTGTCCCAATGGATATAATAATAAATTAAAGACTATAAGATCCAGTACCTACTTTCCTAAACAACCAGTAGCTTGTAACTTAGATTAAACTCAGTTTCTTACCTCTTACCCAGCCAGTGTATCCATATAACACTGCAGTTTTTAGTTTTCATAACTCTTGGATAAGAAGTTCCCCCGTATTTGGTAAAGCAATAGTCGTACAAGCACTGTGAGTATATTGGGTGTTCCTTAAAGCACTTACCTTCAAACTTTGATTTAGCATTCTTTTTAAGAGTTCGCCTAGAAAAAAGGCGTTCTCCGAGCTCTAATAGGGCCTCCTGATTCGATTCTTTGAATTCTTTGAAGGAATACTCTTTTACTCACTTTGAATATTATAGTTTATTTCGAAATTTCTACGTTGATTCAGCTCTCAATTAGCATAAAGTTTATAAAACGTATCTTTTTTTGAGTACCCGGTATCTATCTCTCTTTAGTTATTAGTGTCTGGATCACCTTCGTAACAGGAGAGTAGAATACAGATTTTTTGGTAAAGCTACTTCAACTACACGAGGTGAAAAGGGTAGAATCTCCATGTGACGTATTTAACTAGTAATTAAGGAAGGGAAAAAACTACACAATAAAAGGGATCACAAGGCAAATTATAGTGCATTTAAACTGCTGTATAAATAATAGGTTTGAATTGCATAAACTTCTATGCCGAAAGCCCTTCTTGCTTTTGAAAATAGTTAGCGTTACTGCCCTTTCGGTTCCCTGAAGGGGGTATCTTTGACACAATTTATACCTATAAAGTGAAGAGAAAAAGGTAATT